>CAXFZR010000358.1:52500-59272 GCA_964007535.1 Brachyptera risi
TCGCAAAATACTTTTCGTGTGTATTGCTTTTTCTTCGATCTATTACGTATGTAACGTATTTTGTTTCGACAACGGTGGCGCAATCTTGTGAACTATCTGTGTATTTATTTGATGCCATTTGTTACGTCACTGAAGCCTTGCGTGGATAACGAACATCAATAAAACGCTTTATTTTATTCCTTTGCTCATGCAGCTCCGTTGTTCGCTTTCTTTTTCTGCATCAAATCATTACATTGCAAAAGCCAGTGTGAAGTATGAATAATTCAACCGTTTCTTACACTATACTGTAATATTAAAAACATATTCTGGAGCGATTTCTTTTTTTCAATATGCCATTTCGATATTTCATTGTGTGGATTTCAGATGTGAATAATTTGGTTCTCGATTGAACAAAAGTTCTCAGAATGATTGTATGTTTTTGATGTATCATGAACTTGTTCGAGTAATGAATATAATACATCATTTGGCATGTGTTGCACTGCTTTTATGTTAATCGCATAGAAAATATCATTTAATATATATTTGGAACCAGATATTGTTTTATTCAACTACATAACATGAATCCAATAATCTGAAACTATTCTGAACCGAATACTTGAACCTTGATGATTTTAATTCATTATCTCTCCAATGAACGAACAAAACGATCTCAAATGAAATTATTATCATACCATGAGCCGATATATTAGCAGCTATGGAACCATTCAGAATTGCTCAAATTATTCAATTATAGGATTGTTATTGCTATTCAATTGACATTGTTATAGATAATGTCATCTCCTATCGTCGATCAAATTTGAAATTGGAATAGGAAACGTTCTGTTTAGAGAGAGCATACAAACTTTCTGAACAATACTGAGTTTGTTTTCATCTGTAAAATGTGATATTTTTGCATTCCCATTTTTATTCTGCTTCCAATCACGATACCTCATCAAATCATGCTTCCTCGAGCGTATTCCGTGTGGTCTCAATTATCATTCCCATTTCTGATTCGAGTCTTCAGCTTCAGTTAGTATGTACATTCAATTCATTCCTTCAACTCCAAACAATCTGTTTGTAATTGCTCTACATATTTATGTTCCATTTCCTTCTGTTGATAATTTGATATCTTGTTACCATTCTGTGTTGTTAGGCAACCCACGATGAACGCTGGCAGAACTCTTGATGAAGATCATCAGACAGAAAACAATTATGAACCAGAAACAAGATTTCGATCTTGATGGAATAAAATCGCCTCAAATTACTATGTTGAACCATTTTGAGTAAGACAAACAAGGATGGGTCACTCATCATGTATTTGTAACCGAAACCAACTGCATCATATATGTATGTTGATAATTCAAACAACTTCAGCATCTTAGCTGAGAATGTTTCTCTTCGAAATGCTCAACCCAAGTTCGATGTGCGTTTAAAAGTTTGATTGTGGGTGGAAAAGTGAAAAAATAATAATATTGAAATAGTTCCAGTAACCACCGCTAGATGGGGGAGTTTTTCATTTCATAATTTGGACAAAATCTAGTTACATTAGTTTAGACATTCTGGCCAAGGATATTGGGAAAACTGTAGAATAAAAGGCGAATCAAAATTCTGAATATTGATAAGCAAAGTTGAACTTAAGGATATGCGTTTGTAATACATTTCCACTATCATTCGGTGACCGGGAATTAGGCAATGAAAACCATCAAATTAGGCACATTTTGATCCAATTATTGCTCCATGATGAAATCATTCTTCAATTTTTGATTGAGCATATCCATATGTGAGGGTATTTTCCATTCATTGCATTTTACCGCAAGTCCGTAATGTTTGTAGTTGTAGATATATGTGGCCAAATGCACCCTGTGAATCCGTCTAAGATGCGGGCTCTTGAGTTCTTATTGAACAATACTGCTATACCTGTTTTGACGCAATAAACTTCAATTTACGATATTCTGTCATCACCGGCCTTGAATAGCAATTTGTGATGGATCATGAAGCTATGAACTAGAGTCTCTCACCTATTGTCAAAATGTGTACCTTCTTTTCGAATGTATTTCATTTTGTAAAGAAGGTAGACCAACTATGGAGAACCTTGTACATTCCAGTCATTTGAGAAATTTAATAGTGATCAACTATCGAATACAAAATCACCCTAACAATTGAAAAATATTCCTCATGAAGTGAGTCGTTCTATTGTTTGTTCAAAGTTCTAAGGTAACACAATTTATCTCCATTATTTTGAGATCCGTAATGTATTAATGCACTTAACTCCATTCAAATCAAAGTTGAATTAGTAAGTATCCACGAGAATAATTTACAAAATAGAATTAAACCACAAAAAACACTTTGAAATTCGCAAACTTCCTGATGATCAACTTATAAAGACGAGCTGTAAATGCGGATCTATATTTAAGGTCTCTTCATGAAACTTTCGACAAGTTCTCGATTCTTTTCTTCCCTTCATCTCTTTGTGTACTGCCATGAAGATTACGCTACAAAAGTTAATGTTATCACAAGTTTTTTGTTTTCGCCGTGTTATTGAATTAAGCTTGTTATACTTTTATCCCCGCTTAAAGTAAGTATAAAGACTTAAACATACTTTAATTGATTTAGTATTTTTCTTGTGAAAAGAGAACTCAAATTGAAACGACGTTTGAAAAGGGATTACATCCCGGTTTGAAACAACACAAGGGGGATGCACGAAATTGTCAAAGGCATTGCCTGTGGGTGTGGGGAGTTATTTTAACCGAAGAATATTGTATAACTGTGTGGTGTTTTGATGGAACTGTACATGTATACCAGTGTGCAGAAGGATATAATTAATCAGACTGATACTTGGCTGATGGGAGGTGAACTATTGTGACCCGGATGATTGGGTTAATACCTCCGTGCTTCTACCTGCTATAATATCAACAGGTCAGAGACATTTTCAGAGGTATTGATCTTCAATATTGAATATATATATATATATATATATATATATTATATATATATATATATATATATATATATAATATGTATATATATATATATATATATATATATATATATTGATATTTTATATATATATATTATATATATATATGTATATATATATATTTATATATATATATATATATATATATATATATACATATATATATATATATACATATATATATATATATATATATATATATATATATATATATATATATATATATATATATATATATATATATATATACTTCATTCAATTGAGTCCAATTGCATTGATCCACGGTTTCTATATACTCTGATATTTCATAATTTTTATTTGTCTTCATTAGACCTTGTTCTCATTTTTGAATCTAATATGTATTTGTTTTGATTGTTTGTGTTGTTTTTTTGAGAGCTTATCAATCCTTTCGAAAGTTGTGACTGTGTCTGTCCTTTGAGAAAGACTGGTGCAATCCAGTCTAAACGTTAGGTTTCTTGAATAAATGAATGTATTTAAAATATATACGGTTTTACCCTGAAGTATTCATCATTCTCATATATATATTATATATTATATATATATATATATATATATATTTGATCGTCGAAAGAGAGACAAGTTGATAAGTTCTAGTGGTGTACAGAGTTACAAATTGAACGACAATCCGTGTAATCAATTCGTTTGAATTTGTAGAATGCGGTATTTCTTCTGTTTCACTAATATTCCACTGCAAATCGCATATTCTAGCAGAGAGGGAGAGAGAGAGAGAGAGAGAGGAGAGAGAGAGAGAGAGAGAGAGAGAGAGAGAGAGAGAGAGAGAGAGAGAAAGTGAGAAGGCGAAAGTGATAAAGAGAAGGAGATATAGAATTAGAGAATTAGGAGAGGACGAGAGAGAGAAAGAGGAGAGAGAGAGAGGGGAAGGAGAGGAGAGAGAGAGAGAGAGAAAGAGAAAGAGAGAGAGAAAGTGAGAAAGAGAAAGTGAGAAAGAGGAAAAAGAAGAGAACGAGAGAAGAGAGAGAGAGCGAGAGTGAGAACTGGGGGAGGGAGGTTACAAATGTACCGTCGTCGGCGTCGTCGACGTCGTCTCCACCCTCCGACACGTCCGTATAGCTGCTGTGGCGCGTCGCGCTGTAGCCCACCCGAGTTATCGACATTTACAAAAGCTCGACTCGTCAACCGACTTTTCAACCTTTGCAATCCTTCCTGAATCGCCCCAGCGACACGGGTTCAACATTTCGATAAAAAAAGTCTACGCGTGAAATATTAAGGTTTTCGCTGTATACGGGAAGCAAAGATGGATGGTGATAAATAGATGTAGGCGTTATCGGTGCTCACATATCGGGTGCTGTAGGCCGTGCGCTTTCATTAGACTCGCCCGGCGATATTGCTTTGTTTCTATCCATCACCCCCGACTTGGAACTGGTTCCACTCTTCTTTGGAACCGCACCAGTCAATAAGAACTTGAGGATTCACCGACGTTCTGTTAATTTCTCAAACACCCTTGTCGTAGGGGGTAATAATTTTGTTAATACAAATTTGGAAAATACAATTATTATTATTATTACTAGGCCTATTAGTGAATTTTTATAATTTTGATTCTTGAATAATTTTTCTCGTGGATTTGATTTGTAGTCACTGAGACATGTGGCCGAGTGGTTAATACACTGAACCGTCATTCAGGAGAACGGGGATCGATTACTGCCATGGTCAACCATTCTGTCATGTTGTTTTCATGGTTTTCCTATGTTATTCATGTTGATATTGGGATGGCTCCTTAACAACAGGCACACGGTTGACTCCTCGCCACTATTCGAAAATACCTGGAGAAATAACCTTCCATCTCATCATATCATTATCACATATATCATTCATCAACGCCAATCGATTGATGTCATCAGTAAAGTGCGTAGTTAAACTCTATATGAATTAGAAAGACAGAAAACAAATATTTGAAGTCGGTTTTATTATCTTTTGGTTAATCATGAATCATTATTAGCTGACCATTAGTTGTGGCACAGAAATCAATTATATCCATGAGTGATAACTATAATCTGCTAATTATTGTAAAATCCATCAATTATCAGTCCGGAAAACAAGGTCTTGATGCAGGAATTATCAACGTAAGAGTAACTCTAACTGGCAGTTTGGAGTTGTCATCATCATAGCTACGCATGTCATTTATTTCACCAACTCTCAGATGAATGCTAACTGGACTTGCTAATATACCGGTCCTCAGTTGAATAGTAATACACAATCATTTCATCGTTGCATAACTGGTTTCTATATTTCTAAAATATTGTCCAAGTTTATTTCATGAATTCCGAGATGATTTCACTTTGTGATAACTTGTGGGATGACAATCGATGCATACATTTTGATAGATAAGACTTTAGACGTTTGTGATAGGTATAACTTGTACATACATGAATCTGGAGAGGCAAGATACTGGGAAGAGAGTGGCAAACTTCTACGAAGGAAGCCATTTTTTGTCCGATCTATGGTCCGAAAGGGTCGTTGACTCACCAGTTGGTCAATAAGAGGTCAGAACTTACAACTGGAGTTGTCTCCTAGCCGGTGTCATGCAGTCTAACACACGATCTCAAACATCTGATCTGGATTCTGGACAGAAAATGACGTCCATGCGAGAGATATTTCAGTAGCCAATAGAAAACAGTCATCAAGTTGGCCACGTCTTCCCCATGTATCTAGCCTTCTACTTGAATCTATTGGCGTGGAAAGCCGACTTCTCGAGGTAGGAAAAGTAGTGATCCCATGAGCAGCTTCGAACTATGCATCTTGCATGCGTACTGGTTGGCTCAGCGGCTCTCTTCATGTGACCCGGAAATGAGAGTAGATCGGACCTCACTTCGATTTTCGTCACCATCTATCCTTACAAAGGTTTTCCGCTGTATTCCAGGGCTGAGGCAAGGATGATCCCCACAATGTAGGCCACGACGCTTTCTTCCCATCCCCCATCCCCATCGTACAGGAAGAACTCTCTCATCATCAGGGGCCCTATTATAAGGCCTAGCCCCAAGAGGCCCGAGCTCTTTGGGCGGCCAATTTTTCAGGGGCGTGCCTCAAAAATGAAATAATTGGTGAATATTCTTTGGGGAAATCGTATATTTTCATTCACGTTTTGAAATACCAACTACTGCATTAGAGCATCGAACACAATGTTCTGTATGGCCACAGTTTTCTTTCAGTGTACCATAGAGTATACATTTGTGGAATTTTTGTCTTGCCGTTTAACAAAATGTCAATAATATGATTCCAACATATTATTCAGTGGTGTCAAAATTCTTCGAATGATCCTCCTCAATGACAGGTCATAGTAACAGCCCAACTCATAGATGTGCTTCTGAATATAGGGTAAACCTGGAGCTCGTCGTATTTCTGAGATAGTGCGCTATGCTGACTTGGTTACTATAGTTGAGGAGGAGGGTGGGAGGGGGGGAATTCTGGGCCTAGGGGGGCCAAAACCTTCATACAGCCATGCTCATTATCCCTTCATCACAATAATCATTCATACGACGCCAATAGATCTTGGCTATCGATACAGTGCGTTGTTGGAACCCGGAATGAGAGAACGTGCATGACCTCTTATAACCCGAAGCCAATCGATTGCACTTGTGTAGGCCTGAGTGATAAACACCAGGAGGCTTATTCTGGAACTGGATTTCGATCATATTAAAATGAAAGCGACCGCTTTGAAAGCGATTCGGCTGTATTCGTAATGGGAATGATATTTTCTTCCGGCCCATAGCCATCGAGACCGTTTCGGTCGTCATAGAAATCGACGGATATATATATATATATATATTTTCAAATAAA
>CAXFZR010000359.1:0-12190 GCA_964007535.1 Brachyptera risi
CTGATCAGCAACATAAGGACTGAAGTAATTAGGGGGTATCACGCTGTGGCCTACAGCCAGATGGAAAATGCACGAGAGCAATAACAATGATTCTCGTAATTCTCAATTATTCACTACATATCAATCCCTCTGAGAGTGTCATGAATGAAATCAATAGCCATTCCGTAAGTGTACAGCAAATTCATGGTCTTTCTGGAATATTCGCAAAAAAATTAATCGAAAACAACTTTTTCCTTGCATGGTAGCTGGATTTTCCTCTCGTGTTTTCTACAGAAAAATGTTCGATCTCCGATTTATTAAGCCTCAAAACTATACAACCATGGGTTGAGTGAATGTTGAATTAGGTGAAATACGTGAAAAAGTTTTATATTGATCAGGTTATCTCTCGTTTCAGTGCAGCAGGCACCCGTGTGCCTGTTAGCCCGCGTTATGGCACGGTGTCATGGCAGTTCTCAAATTAGGTTGTGACAGATTTATGGGACTAATTACCATTTAACAATGTATCAACTTATGATAAGTTGATGAACAAATAAAAGTGAAAACAAAATTACAGCTAATTTTAACAAAGTGGGTTTCAACAGGAAACAACGAAACAAATTGGGACTTGCAAGACCTTTTTCTTGGCCCCCCTTTCCCCCCCTTGGCAAAGAGTTGGGGGGGAGCAATGCCCCCCTCCCCCTCCCCCCCCCCCCCCCCCCCCGGTTCCGACGCCAGTGTATATATATATATATATATATATATATATATATATATATATATATATATATATATATATATATATTTATATATATATATATATATATATATATATATATATATATATATATATATATATATATATATATATTATAATGAATATGCAAGATAACACTGAGCTCCAAACGTAACACCCAGGGATATAGTGCATGGAACCATGCAGTGTGTTCTGTGTTCTATTAAAGAAGCAGGACAGGGCAATTCTTGAATAGTAGGCCTTAGTATCTAGTCATTGCTATCATTTTAGAAAATTTAACAATTGACGAGTCATTTTAGAATGGTGCCAGTAATTTCTAGAACTGTAAAATTAATACTGTTGTATAGTAGATGATTATATAAAATAATTTGTATATACATAAGAGAATAATACCCAAGTCTATTGATGGAAGTAAAATGGCTAACAATTTGTGTATTTTACACATATACATGTATCTATATATTATATCTATTCTTGAATAGTAGGCCCAATTAGTAACTGCTATCATTTTAGAAAATTTAACATTGACGAGTCATTTTAGAATGGTGCCAGTAATTTCTAGAACTGTAAAATGCATACTCTAGTATAGTAGGTGATTATATATAATAATTTGTATATACATAAGAGAATACTCAAGTCTATCGATGAAAGTAAAATGGCTAACAATTTGTGTATTATACACATATACATGTATCTATATTAATATTAAAGTCACATGGAGAGGAGGGGGGGAATTGTATCTGAATATGAAGTATTTGAACTGCTTTAAAACTAGAAAGAATATCATTCATATATATATATATACTCAATACAGGCCGTGAATCAATGCTGTACAAACTTGACGGCAAATAAATTGTGTCAAACGTCCATCTGCAAGTGAAAGACACCATCGGTCTAGGCATGAAAACATGCCATTTCAAAAGATGTCCTGCGGGGTCAAGTTTCTATATATTTCATTGCATGAATTATATACATTTTGAAGCTTGACACAGCAGCGAAAGAGATGTCTATTATCAACATGAACTGCTTACCCTATTTACGCTGTAAAAACGTACCCATACTTGTATTATGTACCAGTCAATGGGATGATAATAAATACAATACAATACAGATAAATCCAACTTTTCTTACATACCTGAGCAAAGCTGAGGAAAAATAATTGTTTATGCGTCAAGTTAAGCCCTGGCAATGGTAGATCCTCTTGATTAGAGCTCACCCACTCCAAGTATGCGTGATAAGCAGCCTTCAAACCTCCGTTATCTGCAATATTCTCACCAAGTGTCTGTTTACCATTCAACGGTTTGTTATTGGCTTTAAAATTGGAATACTGATCGACAACACAGTCAGTACGGTCCTTGAATTTTGCAATTGTTGCATTGTTCCACCACTGATGCAAATTACCATACCGATCATACTCTCGGCCTACCAGAGACGGAAAAAATGGACTAGATTAGAATTATATATGGCTCAATATTTTCATCACGTGTGATTAACTTCAATTTTTTTTGCCATTTCAAGAACTTGACATGAAGTCATTGTTTTCCAATTTATGTTCGAGAGTTTCTCAGTTGTTCTATTGAGCTGCGTGATTTGTTTAACACTTGTTTATTGTGTTTTAGATCATTTCTCTATAGTGTATGATTGATTTATCTATCATCTAATTATTTGTAATTATTCCTACAAATATCAATAATTCTACATCAAGATAATATTACAGTAGAACCTCTTTAGTACGTTTTTCAGGGGACCAGACAAAAAAACTTACTAAAGTGAAAAACTTACAAAGAAACTATTTAACATGTAGGAGCATATAGATGGGATCAGAAAATAAAACTTACTAAGTTGAAAAATGTACTAGAGAAACTTACTAAAGAGGTTCTTCTGTATTATTATTATCATTTTGCTGCTCTCTTCTTGTAATGATCGTCTGTTGCTAATGTTATAATGTGTCCAAGTGGCAACCATAAGGTCGCAGTGCTTTAATAAAAATGTATATGTATAATATTGTGCACGTCTTTCTGCAGAGGGTTCAGTGTACCATGTACCATGTACTTTGCGACAGTATTCAGTTGTGCCAACTGTTATTACAGGTTCTGACTTGGTTGCTAATTTAGTTTGGTTGAAGATTACGCTGAATTTCTATTGGCAATATATTTCGCAAAGGCAACATAGCAGCTAATCACCGATTGGCAAAATAGACTCGATATTTCCAGTTGTCTTCAATTATTTGGCAATTTATTGAGAGTTTATCATAGTAGTTCATACATGTACTTTATTTGGAGCTATGTGACTCTCTTGTCTTAGCTGTGATTCTGCGTGATTTCCTGCATATTTTTCCTAAAATAAACTTCAACTTCAAAATGGATGAGATGGCCCTTCTGATAAAAAGATTGTGCATGACTGTCTATATCATTCCATATTTTTTATTAGTGAATAATATATTTTTTATATTGTTCTTATTTATTTTCTCTCCAATTCTCACATGTGCATTAACCCATCAGAACAGCAGGCATGTTCGTGTCACTTTCTCCAGCTATACATATTTTTTTGCCATCAATAATTGTTTATATACCATTAATATTTAACTTGGAGTTCAAGAAAATTTTGCATCAACTTATTATTCCTTTTTTCATTACACATATTTTAGTTTTTTTCATATAGACCAAAATAGATTGATTTATTCCATGTGAATGGGAATAATTTTATATAAAAAAAGTGAGTTGGAAAAACAAATTTCGATCTTGTTTCTGAACTTCATCTCCTTTTTTTTTGTATTCGTCTTTACATTTTTTCCGTTCAAATCTTCCATTACAAATCGATTTATTAGAATTCTATTAAATTATAAATAATAGATAGAAAATCTATCTCTACTTCTAGTACATCAGATCATTATCAATATATCAGGCTACCTTCTCCTCTGGTTTTCGTAATCATGAAAATAAAATTGTTATGCTATGGTGAAAAGAAATACTGGTATACTGTACATAAATAATATACAATACAGTAAACCCTTGATAACTTGAGCTGGGTTAATTCGAATATCGCGCTAATTGGAACCAGAGAAATGCCCTGGCCGCTGGTATAGGGATATCAATGTTAATTCATTTTGATAATTCAAATTTTGACTTTTGGGGTCAGTTGGAATTCGAATTAACGAGGGTTTACTGTATCAGGCCTACAGCATGATAATATTAAAAAATAGAAATATTCTCTCAATTGTTACCCAACCATGATGGAGACCAATGAAATTCATACCTTGGTCATCAAAAGCATGTGTTAGTTCATGTCCCATTACAACTCCCATTGCTCCGAAATTCAACGACCTTGGATGCTTAATATCGTAGAATGGTGCTTGTAGGATACCAGCTGGGAATACAATTTGATTCTTTGTAGGAGTATAATATGCATTCACTGTTGGTGGTGGCATCCCCCATCTAAAATATAAATTCATCAACATATTTCTTATGCAGACGTAACAAATTTTCATATTTTGCTGGGAAGCACAACAAGTATCTAGTACAGTGAATAATAACGTTTGTTTGGATGGTCATTTATTTATTTTTCTCTTTTTATTATCCACATATTACAATAAACATAAGATTGCATAGAATAGAATTAAGACTAGTCAGCAGATGAATGAAATGAAGAAAAAAATTATATGGCATAATATTATATAAATAATACTATGAATAACAATATGAATTATCAAATAATAATAATAGTAATACCAGTAGATATTAATTGAATTAATAGATTGATTTATTGTTAGGGTTCAAAGGAGAGTTGACAGCAAGGTCATTTTGCGCTTAAGTATTGTCCAAGTACTGTGCCACAGTTGTCAAGGTTGGTGGATATCAAGCATATGTAGGGAGTAGGCAAGAAAGAGGAAAGTAAGTACGATAATGATGAGAATAAAGAAATTGATAAGAAAAGCAAAGAAAATGAGTACTCTCTCTATATACTACGATTACGAAAAGGCTTGCACTCGAATTTAGACAAACCGAACTTGGTCTGGACCATCACTGCAGACCTTGTCGTCATGTGTGAGTCTTTTGGGGGCAAATAAATTGCTATTGACAACAGCTCTGGAGATCACATGACCATGCAAGCCCCCACATCACATCAAGGTGTACTGATCCTTCGTATATTAACATTATATTATATAAATATTATATTATATTATTGATATTAATAATATTAATTTAAGAAATGATGAGAATGATAATGATCAACACATGATGAAGTAGGAAAATATGTTACAGAGTGCAAGAAAAAAATCTTGTGTTTGCATTTGAGGTTATGATGAGGAAAAGAATTCAATCAATAATCAACGTTTAGTACCACCTAGAATACGCATTCTGCTTAGCTACCAGGATATGTATTTGATTGCTGTAATTCGTAATTGTGTAGGCCTACAGTATCTAACAAAATAATGGCTCATTCCGATCATCATCGCAATCGACAGAGAGTAGAACTCACTAAAATAAAAAGAATCTTGAATCCCTAATCAAGTCATTAACATCCAAGATATAGTAATAATAAAGCCATACTCTCACCTGGTTTTATTAACTGGTTGATCCAATTTCTCCAAATTAGATTTCAGATTAAATTGATTGACACGAATATTGTTCTCAAAGTACTCGTAGTCTCTCACTTCCATGTCTTTATACCTCTCATCGAGTAGTTGTGGGTTGAGAATGTAATTGGGAAAACCAATCATATCCGTAATCGCGTCCGCTTTCTTTTCCGCTGCATCTCTGGTTTCCTTGTCCATCCACTTGAGATTCTTCAAATTCGATTTAAACGCTGAACGTACCTGATTAATCATTTCTTCAGCCTGGAATAGGTCCACAGAATTTTTTTTTTCAAAGACTGTTGTTAAACATTTATATCACATTTAAGATAAAACTGGACAGAAAAATGTATTTATTGTTACATCAAATTACTTGCTGCTTTTTTTTTATACTTCAAAGTTATGGTCTGTAAACAGCTAGCTATCAATTACCAAGCTATAGGGCCTATACACATTATTTCTGAACAAATCCAGTTATTCAAACTTCTGACCAGATCAACTTGTCTTAAAATATTATTGTATGTAGTAATGAAATTGTGATTCTGCACATAAAATATCTGTTTTGGTTAACATTTTTACCGGTGTTTCCAGGAGTGGTTTTCAGCCTAAAATGTTCAGAGGGCCCAGCTATGTTTGCAATTATATAGGCCCATATATTTCTTTTTTTGAAATGATTCCATCTTTTCGGAATTATATGAAATTTCTGAAATAGACCTATGGATACTCTACTATGGTTCTCTATGGAGGCTAATTCAGCTACAAATTCAATGGCTGAATGCAGTTGTTTCAAATAAATTTGAAGAAGGATAAATGAAAAACTCAGTAATCTCTTAATTAATAACAATAAATATTCAAACAAGAACATTGTTCACTATGGCAATTAATTCTAACACTAATATTGATACTAATAATCAATACTTTATTAATACTAATTGTTATTTTCAGTTGTTTGCTATTTAGAAATGGTCCTGAATGACTAAATTACTGTGAGAATAAATCTGTTTGCTTGATAGCTGCGATGCAACTAATATAGACAAATCACTGAAAATATTGGCAGCATTGTTCATTGACTGCAGCCATTTATTATATAGGGGTTGCATTTTCACACGTTCACTGGCGGAATAGTGAATACAAAAATAACATCAAAAATTATAATTGTGGTTAAATCTCACTCCTAATTTTTCTCAAGACTATTTTTAAAACAAAATTATGATATTACCAAAAAATCAATAATACCTGGTGGTCAATGTTTTTGTGAACAATGAAATGGGGGAAAAGCGCGTGAGGTGCCCGTGCCCGCCCTGTAGAACTACCCTTGAGTGATCAATTGATCTAGCAATTTAGAACATACCATTGGCTTCGAGTTGCCTTGGAACACTTCTCTGACAAACATGGCTCCGATAGCAAATCCCATCACATTATTTGTATCCGTGACACAATATCTCCACGGTTCCTCGCCTCCTTCAGAACCAATCAAAGCCTTGCGTAGACCCTTATAGGCATCCCGGAACGCTTTCGCCAAGCATGATGTAAGACTGCGTACAGTCTGCCAAACCAGATAGTTATGTACAACACTGGCAAGAAACAAACAAAAGTTAATTATTGAATACATATGACAAGCCTTTTTTTCACACATACTTCATTCCTACATCAATATTTTTTTAAATGTATATCTACAGGATATAGGTCTAAGTGATTCATTGTAATAGCTGGAACGGGCAGGTAAATATCGTTTAGGTCCAAGGTACTGAAACTTACAGGAGTGAGGGACTTGGTTTCCCTGGAGCAGGGTTGGACTGGATAAAAAGCCCCGAGTGAGGATTAAATATAGAGGCCAAGAAAGCAAGAGAGAAAATAAACACTGAATGTTTGTAAAAATTGCACGGCTGAACAATTGAATAACATTTTTAGAAATGAAAATCTTCACAACAAACATGAAAGCAAAGCAAAATCTAGCTGTTCACATCAAAATTAGCAGTAAGTTTTTAAAAAATATATTACTTGAATCTAGCTAGAGAGCATTCAGACAATTCATATAAGCTCTCTATATTAACATAAGCCACGACTGCTTCCTTCCCACTATCCTTCCCATTACCTATATAAACCTTCATCTCATCATCCCATCATCTCATTGATCATGCATCCGACGCCAATAGATCTTAGTAATCATTACAGTGCGTCGTTAAAACCCAATATAAAAAAAAATGAAGCTCACTATAAAAGGCTCTCATCAACTTCAAATTGTTCTATTTCATTGTTATAAGTTCAATTCTCTCTTGAAAGTTTAAAAATGAAAATCATTCAAAATTACTTTTTTCTTCAGTTTGAAGGCATGTACCACAACCCACACCAAAAAGAGGGTAAATCAGAACCTATACACAACAAATTTGACTGACTCCTGCCGGACAGACGGAGTTAAGGTTTCGTACCTCTACCACTTTTGACATTAAAAAATTAGAAGGATCTACATTTGTTTCCCAAGTAAATTGGCCTACTATATATTATTTGCATGCACAATAATTAAAAATAATTTTAAAATATTTGAAATGTTCCTATTATTTAATATTAATTAGTACTACTTAAATTATTGCATGAATGCCATTTCATCCAGTCATTCAAGCTTGATCTAATTGCATCTGAATGAATGAACAAATCTGATTGGTTAATTCATTCAGATTAAACATTTTTGATTACTGTGGAGAGTGGATGGTCTGCAAAAATTCACAATTAATTCACAATTTCATGTAATTTGTTCACATAAAAATTTGAATACATGATTGAATAATATTAAATAATACAAACACTTTACGGTCATATTCATAAGTTATTTTGAATTATTGTGCAGACATCAAGGAAGAATATGTAGTCTTAAAAATTAATGACATACATAATTATATTGTTGAGTGTATTAAGTGTTCCTAGTTTTTAGATTTCTCATGTATTTTTAGTGAGTAAGAACTAATTACATAATTATGTTGTAACCCAGTTAATGAGCTGAGAATAATGAAGACATACATACATACATACTTTACTTACGAAACAAATGCAGTTTGTAACATTCTTTTTTAATGTCAACTGTGGGATGGAGACGAAACCTTAGTTCCATCGACTGGTTTTGCTGGTATTCATTTATAGGACCTACCCTCTTTTGGGTTGTGAGTTTTGTTACATGCTTTAATACTTGATGAATAAATAATTATGTATGGTTTTCCTTTTGAAACTTCAAAAGAAAACTGAAGTTAATAAAATGGAATGAAACAATTTAAAGTTAACAAGAGCTCTAGTGCTTCTAGAAAGAGAGCTTATGAGTCATACAAGCATTCTAGATACAAATAAAAAATTACTGTTTTCTATTGGCTCATGAATACTGATTTAGGAGTGGTTGCTAAGACACTAGTGAGTGTCCAGAGGCATGTCTTGAAGCACACCATGTGTGTGTCCAAAGACTTGCTTGTCTCCACACTTCATTTAGCACCCTGTCTAGCTACAGGGGGCCCCAAACTGAAAAAATGATGAGTGAACAATGATGAGCCCCCCTGGTCCAGTCCACCCTTGCCCTGGAGATGCTGTACCTATATTTTCCATTTCTCAATTTACTGTCCTGGTAACATTTTTTAGTGACGCAATTCATTTCTAAACCTGTCTCTCACAAGACATATATGAGTACTTCTATTTAAAAGGTGAATGGCACCAGTTACTTTCGAGTTTTGGGACTACAACATGTCTTGTATTGTGTTGTACCGGTACTGTATGCTTTATTCACCATAAATAAGTAATTGATGAAAAATGGCTATAAGACAATGTTGAAAAATACAGTCAATGTTTTAATCTCAATCACTGCAAAGTGTCGGTCTGAATGAACAAACAAAAAGTCAGAATAGAAAAGCCAAGAATTAAAAGGAAATAATTATATCATCTACATCATGGCAAAACATTGGTGTAACACAAATTACCAAAGTACCCGAGTCTTTGCCTAACTAGGGCTATTGTTTTTGTTTTTTTTTAAGTTTCAATAAAATAATGTCAAATGTACACATATACTTGGATTATTGGTTCTACACTTACATTTTCCCCTCCGGTGTACTTGTGTAGTTAGCAAGGATAGAAGACAAATTGGCCAGAAATTCTGGGGCATAAACTACAACCATTTCTTTATTTGTTACTTTCCTGTTTCTCTTCATTTGTTTCATAGCATCAGAGAAATAGTCACGCCATGACATCTGTAACGAGATATCCAAATGATAGCATAGACAATTGACAGTTCACACTTAAGGTAGAATGAACTTAAATTTTGCCTGCAAACTTCCATTCCTACTTCTATGTCTGAAAGTAATGCATATGTTGACCACTACGGGTGCGTACATGTTTGAATGGTTGAAAATTATGATCCTCAAAAAAAAATAGTGAGCATTTTTTGCACTGAGTATATATGCTTATATCTATACTACAGTAATGAATCAAATCACACAAGTCAACTGACGGGTCAAAATCTAGGCAACTTATCCTTTTTCTTGACAGGGCTGCAGACACATTTTCAGTTTGCTCTTTGTCTAGAGCTGTGATTATTAGTGACTGTGATTGTGTGATAAGACTAGTGGAGCCTTGACTTACAAATGGTGCTAATTGCTGCACTTCGCTTAAAGCCATCATATGGTACAGTTTTTCTTCATCTCTGCGTTCTTCCGTTGGCACTGTTATCTCAGCAATCTCCGTCTCAAAATCGATCACTGCTTGCATTTGTAGCCGAGTACTGTTTTCTTCACCTCCCAATAGTACACCAATCTAGAAACAAAAACATGACAGATGCTTTGCAATTATAATGCAGTAAGTAAATACATGATATTATAGATAATGGTGATGGTTCAATTATATAATATGATAATTAATTTTATAAAACATCATTAGAGGTCGTACTTCAACTACAATATACTTTTAAGGTACTTCTCTACTCTGCCCTCCCCTCCCCCTCTCTGATACACCATGCCACATTAGAATAATTCCAGTGTTGGAGAAGATCACTATTGAGAGAAACTGTTTGCAAGTTCAGTCATGTTGAATAAAAATATCTTTCAAAATATTCAAAGTTTCACTTGGTGGCTTTGCTGTGAAAGTTCAAGTTCAATTTCGAAAAAATATGAGTCCATAATTATTCAGAAGTACACCTTGAAACATTATTTGGGGCAGAAAACAAATCAAGTGTACCTGAGGTCAAATAGGTCATGATGTAACAGTTAAATGATGAGCAGATTAAGACCAAGAGTCTAGATGGTGATCGTGTAAGTTCTGCTATGGAAAATACTTTCTGATTGAAATACGTTCGGTGTTTTTGGCTATAGAAAAAAAAATAACTGATGACCTTGCTAACCAAACAAAATTTGTACACTCACTTTAATAAAAAAAAGTAGCCCGGAACAGGATTTCACCCATGGACGTACAACCCATCAACGTAGGAAATAACAGCCAAAACCACTAAACCAACGAGACAAATATAAAAATATATTTATGATACATAAATATTTATGAATATATATATAATATATATATATAATGCAAAATTGCAAATACATGATTACAAATACATATACCAGTATATATATATATATATATATATATATATATATATATATATATATATATATATATATATATATATATATATATATATATATATATATATATATATATATATATATATATATATATATATATATATATATATATATATATATATATATATATATATATATATATATATATATATATATATATATATATATATATATATATATATATATATATATATATATATATATATATATATATATATATATATATATATATATATATATATATATATATATATATATATATATATATATATATATATATATATATATATATATATATATATATATATATATATATATATATATATATATATATATATATATATATATATATATATATATATATATATATATATATATATATATATATATATATATATATATATATATATATATATATATATATATATATATATATATATATATATATATATATATATATATATATATATATATATATATATATATATATATATATATATATATATATATATATATATATATATATATATATATATATATATTATATATATATATATATATATATATATATATATATATATATATATATATATATATATATATATATATATATATATATATATATATATATATATATATATATATATATATATATATATATATATATATATATATATATATATATAATATATATATATATATATATATATATATATATATATATATATATATTATATATATATATATATATATATATATATATATATATATATATATATATATATATATATATATATATATATATATATATATATATATATATATATATATATATATATATATATATATATATATATATATATATATATATATATATATATATATATATATATATATATATATATATATATATATATATATATATATATATATATATATATATATATATATATATATATATATATATATATATATATATATATATATATATATATATATATATATATATATATATATATATATATATATATATATATATATATATATATATATATATATATATATATATATATATATATATATATATATATATATATATATATATATTATATATATATATATATATATATATATATATATATATATATATATATATATATATATATATATATATATATATATATATATATATATATATATATATATATATATATATATATATATATATATATATATATATATATATATATATATATATATATATATATATATATT
>CAXFZR010000360.1:0-27500 GCA_964007535.1 Brachyptera risi
TATATATATATATATATATATATATATATATATATATATATATATATATATATATATATTTATATATGTATATATATATAAATATTTATACATATATATATATATTATATATATATATATATATATATATATATATATAATATATATATATATATATATATATATATATAGTATATTGATATCATAAACTACCATACACAATGATTGACAACAATATTATTGGAGCAACCCACTCATGTGTGATGGAAGATCACAATAGTGTGAAACATGTCGATATAAGAATTCAAAGTCGTATGAGAATCAATCAGCTTGGGAATGAATATAGATCTACAATTCCACATGGTTCATGAGTAAAATATGGGCATATTCGTGACAGAAATGTTCAATCTCCGATGTTTTTCATTCTTAAACTTCTCCATTAATCATTTTCACACAATCAGGAATTATATTTATATTCAGCCGAAGTAATTTGAATGATCAAGAATTCTCACTATGAAATAAGATTTCGTTTTTGGCGGACAATATTCCAGAAATTGGTTCTGTTCGTTAATATTTATGAATTCAGTTCAATAATATTACTTATTCCTGTATTTTCTTCTTGCGTAACTTCTTCCAGGCAACCCGCACACAA
This sequence comes from Brachyptera risi, assembly GCA_964007535.1. Taxonomy (NCBI): domain Eukaryota; kingdom Metazoa; phylum Arthropoda; class Insecta; order Plecoptera; family Taeniopterygidae; genus Brachyptera; species Brachyptera risi. The sequence goes on from CAXFZR010000360.1 coordinate 632, forward strand.
GAGTTCCTCTCTCATGCGGGTTTCATGTTGTAAAATGTGATGTGAGAAAGAGCAAATGATAAATGTATGCACATAATGTTCAAGAACAAGAATAAACTAATTCAGAATTGAAAAATTAATGAAAATGAAATTTCATAGAATCATCTTTCAATAACAATAAACAGAAAATACAAATGTCAAAGTTGATATTCTCTTCTCTCACTCTCATCATCGTAATAATTTCAAGGATACTGGTTACATGGTTTATTTCTAAAACTGATTATAATTGAAAATATTATATAATATGCTTGCTTCAACTGGTCATCAGGCATGAAATACATATTCATATATAAAAACAAAGAACTATGATAACATCTCGAAACACTACAATAAATAGCTGTATGCGAGAAGGCATATATTAAATATATTACAATATCACATATATCATACTAGTAGTAAACAAGGTGAACAATATCACATGTTTAATTGATATAATTGATAGTTATACTGTGAATCAATTACGAGATATACCAAAAGTTGTGAGTGGCTTTGGTGCGATATAGCAGATCTAAAACACACACCACATACGATCTGATGGTGCAAGTTGAGTATTGACTAGTCACACTAAAAAATGCCCATGTCCTGCCAGCGTTATCAGTTCATCATCATTCATAATAATTTTTGCCATTCAGAATTTCGAAGAACATTTTTCATAAGACGTGTCAATTTTCATTTCAGTAATTAGATGAGTGTAGCGAAGTCTCCATCACACTCTTATAAAGCTTGTCTGTTTTTTTTTTTGTGAGCTCTCTACAGGTCGGAGGGTTCGACCAATCGACATGAAACTTCTTTTATACACGCAAATCCATCCAACTTGAAACTGTATAGTTTTTGGGATGAATCAATTCGATCAAGTTCGAGAATTATCATCTCAAAATTTCTAAAAACCTCATAAGATTAGGCTGGGCAAGAAAATTTGAAAAATAAGTTCTCCGACCAGCCGTTCTGAAAAAAATGATTTGATGAATGTTTTTCATTCGGCAAATAGATAGAAAATTATTGCAGAACCATTCTTTTTTTTCACTGCTTTCTAGATTCGATATTCACCGAATTTTTCATAGGATTCAAGGTGTGTTTTCAATTATAAAAAGTTTTCAATTATACCAAAGTCGATTAAGTACGGCACGGATAAAACTAATTCAACGATGAGATACCTTATTCAGCAGGGCCGTCGTTAGGGGGTCTCAGGAGGGGGAGGTACCCCCCAATCGACATTTGCGCCCTCCCGCCCAATAACTTACCCTCCTTTAAAAATATATAATGTTGACCTACGTATAAACACACAATAAATAAAATATGATGAGTTGATGACTTACTAATACGAATTGTATCAGTGTACACTCTCCCACTTTACACTTCCTTCTTTATTTTCGATAATGATTCGATTATTAGATTCCGAAACTGCTCGTGAATCACAAAAATCATGTGAAAAATGTCCAAATTTCAGAAAAATTCACTACTATTGGAATTTTGCTGATGGGAAAAATCGCGAAAATAGCTTCGAGAATGTCCTTAATGATTATACTATACTATTGAAAATAACTTGGGTCATGTCCATGGTGATTCAATTATTCGACTCCAAAACCTTTTGTGAGTATCAAAAATCACTTGAAAAATGACATGGGTCTATTTCCAAAAAATCCCTGCGGGGCTTTGCTGATAGAAATGGCAAAAGTATAGCTTCGAAAATGTCCATGCTGATGCAATTATATGACTCCAAAACTACTCGTGAATCGCAAAAATCTCTTGAAAAATGTCCATATTTTCAAAATTTCCCTGCGGTGCTCTGCTGAGGGGCTTCCGCCTCCCAGACCCCTTTTCGCGCGTGGCAGGTGTCCAGCTGGGTGGTCATTTTATTCATGTAACCTGTGCGCCCCCCCAATACACAAATCCGAACGACGTCCCTGTTATTCAGGTATCTCGCTCATCTAACAACGCATATGTTGCGTTTGCCTATAGTTACAACAACGTTACTATTGGAACTAGAAGAGATAGTAAGATAGTTGCAATTTGATTGAAAATGTCAGTATGTTCTCTCAGCGACCATCTGTGATTGATCTGTGATCTGCTATGATTGTAGTTCATGTGGTGAGCATTTGATGATGATGTGATGATGATGATGATGATGATAACGATGATACTATGTGACCATGCATCTTCCTAGAGAGATAAAGGAGAATATCAACAGGACCAGATTCAAATCCATATTGGAGTGTTTATTACTAAATAACTCATTTTATAGCCTGGACGAATATTTTTTACAAGTGAATCACTGATATCTACCTTCATGTATATCTGTATGTATATTTTTTTGTTCTATTCAATAATCTGACCAGGTTTGCAGAATATAACTTTGTGAATTAACCATGAATAAACAAATACAAATAGAAAATGCATGATCATATGATTAGGGGTACGGAAGAGGGCTTGATGAATGAAAAAATGAACCAGTTCACTAAAATCATGCCATTTCACCACCCCCGAGAAGTTTGCTCAGCACAATAAATATGTGCAAAATTCAATTTAAACGAATGTCAATCGTTAGTGCTTCGTTATTACAGGTTATAGTGTCGTAAATGAAATCGTCGGTGCAATTTTATGCTGGCACCATTTTACCGAATCCATGTGCTGGGCCAACTTCACGGTGTCTTGCACGTGGTCGGTAATTACAATTTTCCGGTATCATCATCTTGAATTATGTTAGTGCTCCTTAAAGCCGTTCACTTCTTTGTTAGTGATGTACTAGTTTAGTGCAAAAATTGTGCGGGGCAGCCCCGCACATGAGCAATCATAGTGTTTTCATAACGTTTAAACTTTGGTGCTCGTTAGTGCTGGTTGGTGCCATATGAAGTTTCGTTAGTGCTATCTTATTTTGATAACAAATAGTTATACATAATTGAGAAATAAATTAGCGACGTTGCTATCTATATGTGCAGTTTGGTGACAACTTCACAGGGGTTATCATTTCATAAAAATTAAGAAAGGCGAAAAATAGAATTGATATCTGAAAACCCTGAAGTATTTGAATTTGTATGATTCGAATGATTGATTTGATTCTAATTATTTGATTGCCGTGTACACGAACAATAGTTACTAAAAATACTTGATGTTTTTATAACAAAACAGAACTGTTCTTCTGGCTTGTTATTGAGTGTTGCACAATGAGTACATGTTCCAATTAATGTACTGACTCGATTTGAACAAATGAGTGAATAACGAAGACAAATGAGACAAATGGATTCTTCAAAATCTCACATGATCAACTCACGGGACACCACCAACTATTTTCCATGAGTGAGATGCCGGTTAATTACTTTCCGTATTGAGAAAACCGTGTACAGAGAAAAATGAACTATATTGTCAGCTGTTCACAATTAATGTTCTTATCCATAGGAATCCAGCTCACTACAATGAATACGAGATACAATACAGAATAAATAAAAAATAAACAAAAAATGACAGACGAATATATAATGGGCTAAGCTCATCCAGATGAAAAAAAAGAATACTGTACTGAGGAAATTGGAGAAAATAGCAGGGATAGCTATAGCAGAAATATAAGTTGAAGCAGGATAATAATTTCTTAGATTATTTGGAGTACTTTGTACAGAATATATAATTGTGATGAATAACTAACGAATTTTCAATTAATTGCACATATTTTTAATAACTCGGAAAAATATTTTTCATAGTAGCTCGGTCTACCTTGAAAAGACTGATTACATCTCAGTATTCCCAATTGATGAAATATATTTTCTTGAAAGGGCAGAGTTATATCGTATGTAGCGGACCCTCATTCCATTGTGAACTTCATCGGTCTGTGTTAAACCCAGTACACGATTCAGTATTGCCCAGAAGGACGCATTGTTGCACTACCCAGTTACACCGTGCCCGAATTGTACTGGATCTGCTTGATGAAGTGTGCTACCCGACACAGAATTAGAATATTCGGATGGGGCGTACTGCTCGACGCCAAGTTGCGAAAAATCTCATGGTACCTCACGGACAGTGAGAGTTTGAAACTACCTATTCCAATACTCATTTGAGAAGCGAAAAAAGTGAAAGATCGTTTTTTAATTTTTGTTTCAATTGGCGTCCCCAGTATCCATTGGGAAAACCCACCAGGGTGGTTATTTGTGAAAATGATGTAAATGGTAATTATGAATGTATAATATTTTAGAAGGTTGGCCTACCTCTTTCAACAGTGTGAAGCAGTTTCACAACAATACGCTCATTCGGAGAGCTACCACGATTGTGTATGCTTCAGTTGAAACTGAAAATGATCAGAAAGAATAGATCTCGCGTTACATATATAATTCGATCACTTCGCAAGATATTCTATCGTGTATGGTATTGATGTGCTCATGAGAAAACTGCCATTGGGCTTGAATAAAAATGAACAGTTTGATCATATGCGCTTGGCAAGATCAGGGAAATTCACGCCTTTTTAGGTGTGAATCAAGGTATCAGAAACTATTAATTTGTATCAAGACGTTTACCGGTATCCTGATGAAATTTAATTTGTCTGTTAGAAGTAGGTTTATTCAACTAATGTACCGATTGTCATTGCCATGCCAACTATTAACTAATTCTGTTGTAAGTAACAGTTTAATGTTTTTTCAACTAGTTTTTCCGAACTTTTCTCGACATTTTCAAATATTTTTTTCATTTTGAATTCTCTAATATTCGATTTCAACATTGATACATCAATAAGTAACAAAGAAAAAATGACACATTTTTGTGAGTGGGTTCCCCTTAACATAACAAAATTAGAACTAACATGACCCGATCAAAACAGGTTCAGTGCAATTCGGGCACCATGCCATGGGCAGTGTCTATCCACCAGTACAGCGTATATTAATTACAACTAACGTATTCATTAAAATGATTTGGCAACCAGTAAGCAACAATTTCAGAGTCAAGTTTTAAGGTGTTGGTTTTCAAGTCGATCACCTTAAAACCAATTATCCGGTTCTAAACGTTTAACAAGTGGTTTTTCTTGAATCAACATTTATCAGGTTGCACTTTCTTAATGCATTTCTGCATGTAATTCAAGTGGCTGACTAACCTACAAAACCACGGTATATGCCGTGCAACTTGGAATGCAATTTTCAAAGGTTATCAGCTAAAAGTTCAGAAAACATGTTCATCAAGCGTTTCATCTTGAAATGTCAAATATTGAAGCTCGGAATATACAGAAACAATTAAAATGATCATTCATATTTTAAGCTCCATTCTACTATTTCACTTCACTCTAATCTGTTTCTTGAAAGATTTCTTCTCAAATTTTAAGCGAATGCTCCAATTCAAACAGGTTCAATTTGGAGCATCCATATGTAAACATGACGACTCACTATAAAAAATACCAGTCTAGACTACGCTTATACGCTTAAATACCTATAATAATCGATCAAATTGGTGATTATTTCGGAACATGGTTTCATGGAGATCAATATCGAATCTAATTCTGTGATTGGAAAGGACTTTTGATTTTGAATTCTCATCAGAACATTCCTCAAAAAAACATTCATAGCTCAATGTTACTCTTGACTGTTGCATAAAGGAGAGCAGAAATTGTGAAATATTGTGAAATACATTAATTTGCTATGAAGGAGACTATTTTATATGCGATGAGTCTTATTTATGGTTGCATTTCTCTGATTCACCTGTTTCTCAATTCGAATAATTATAACATTCCGAGACTTGAACTGTACCAATTGCGATGGTGATGAATGTGTCTATTATGTTAGGTGGAAATTTGCTGGATTCCATACATATTTTTTGATTTGTGTATATTTCATACATGCAAATATGAAAATGAATACATATTTTACCTTCAATATCAACCAATTTGTGCGATTTCATTCCATTCAATATCTCCATTCTCAAACATTTCCCTCACGTTGAATCAAACTGACAATTACTCCTAACATTCACGTTAATATCAATATGTTGAACGAAAAGAAACTGGCATATTTTTTCTCAGTGATGAACCCATCGACTGAGGGATACCACAAGAACGTTCAGTCAGCATAGTCGACCAAGATCGGAATCGAATCTCGCTTTCCCTTGTCTCCTGAATGACGTATTCATATATCGTTTCCTTTCAAACCCTGAGTGAAAATATTTTTGCCCAGTGAAAATGTAAGTTTCATACAAAATCGATGTCATTGTCGTTTGGGGTAGGACTAGCATACAGCTAGCGCTATCTCTAGCTGATGTGAGTCAAGCCGTTAGCGATCAAACTTTCACATTATTGTCAAACAAGTGAGCAATATATACAAACAATATTGTAATACTAATAGAAAGAGACACTTTATAATTACAGACTTCAATTGATGATGAGAATTGAACTAACATAATTATCGTGTGATAACCTTCAATCAAACACGTTGGTTCGAGCATCGAAAGACTTAGAACGATCATGTCTAATTAACTGTCTATTCTAATAGTGAGTGAAAAAAGGTAACAGAAAAAATGTATAAACTACAATTTTGTATGTACAGAATAGAATGATTCGAATTGATTGATTCGAATTGATATTCATATAATGGTATATAAAGAAACAAGCAAATAATTTTTTCATACAGTCGAGTTTCATACTTCTTATTATATTCAAATTGATATAACACTCTCTGCTTTTCATTTTCATTACAGCTTTCACACTCATCACATTCAATGACTCTTTAGAAGGGAAATACCTTTCCAACGCTGATACTGGATTCAATTCCATGGTTCATCTGTTCAATTTTGCACTTTTCCTCTGAACTGATATTCAGTTGAATATAATTGTATATTATTGTATATTTGTGTAAGGATCACTATATTCGATGTATTATTCGATGATTTGCAACTCACTGAACAAAATGAACTTTTCAAGCTGGAACTTTTGAAGTTTTGAAGTTGAACATTTGAAGTAACCGGCGTCGTTAAGTCACAGACGCACGAATTGGAATACTTTAGTTGGAAGACTCCAAATTTCAAACAACCTGAAAGTGATCAATACTGGATACTAGATTTCAGGTGGAAAAAAAAGGTTGAATCACAAGAAATGAAATGGAAAAGTATCGATAACTGAGTTTATATTTCCTTGAAGAAAAACTTGTCGTTCATATAATAAAGGGTTATTATTCCATATAGCATATGGTTATATTATCATCCATTAGGCAAATACATTAGCTTGAGTCGGGATAAGACCTTGCCTCAGTTCAAATACTGACATAATTTGATATGATTTGTCTCACATATGTTTTATATTCACTCTCAATGTTGATTTTTTTATATCGAACCACCAATTCGAACAAACAACTTATTTAATACTGGTATTTCGCTATCTGAATGAATATGCCCCTATAAAATGAATATTTAATGACAAATATAAACATAGTAATATTATGTTTCAAATATATATGATCACGTTTCACACATAATAGTGTATCTGTCTACGCCTAGGAAAAAAATGTTCGTGCATGCTGTACTGATAGTTGAAGCATTGACCCAGTCAGAGAATAATGATAATGTAATGATATTTGAACATTAACACTCTCTTAATTGATACCACAATTTGATTTATCATTAAATTTCGTGTCGAAAGTGCTGCGAACCTCCTTTTCGATTGCACTAGCTGATGCGGCCCATTCAGAACAGTTCAATTGATGTATAATGAACATAGAAATGATATCAATGCGTATGTTATTATTGAGGAAACGATTGAATCATAATTTTATCACCGAACCGTCATGGAATTCAGAACTCTCAACATCTGAAATTTGCCGGTAGTGCTTCCTGAACATTGATAAGAGTCGTTATTACAACAAAATTTATATCATTTTTATCACCGCCATTACATCAGAAGGTTGATACATAAAAATAATATCTCAGGTATGCCTTTCCCAAATATTGAGCCATTAGAACTAATTAGAGAATAGCGACTCACTTATACTAGATATAGCTCAAGTTACGGCCAATACGCAATAGTTATCGCGCTAATATTTGATCATTTTTGCGGGTATTTGTAAATAAGGATTTCACGCACTGGCGCGTAAACCTCACGCACATGAATTGTGTTTCTAATTTATTGTAATTTTTAATTTGTATTCCGGAAAATGTACTATCATCATCAAATATTTCAAGTTGCGACTAGAGAAGATAATATTTCAACAATATTTTATTTTATCAATATTACCTACATCAAAATATGATAATCTCGATAGTTCAAACTTGTTTTCGAATATTCTGATTGTAATTTCAACCGTGTTCATTTTTCTATTCCAATACCTCTATGTAACATATTCAGAACTTCCATAACCGTATCTGGTAAAATCGTGTCTGATTCCATAATCACCATGAATAACTTGTTGATGTCCTCAAGAAAATTGCAATTAGTTTCGCAGTAGATGGAATAATTGATCAATAACCAATTGTATTTTAGAATTGGATGTTAACACCTTTCATTTATCGGTACCAATTAATATAGTATGAACACAATACATGAACATTGATCTTTACCCTTATATAGGTTGTTGGGAGAACAATGAATCGACAATAAATCGTACAATTTCCCTCTCTTATCATAGAGATTATTCTCATACAATAAACATAAATGGATGTTTTATAACATGTAATACTATAAAATGAGTACGGACGATAATATCATCGATTTGAACTTTGACCAGTCATAATGAACATGTAGTTTCATGGAATGATTCCATTCGCTCTCATAATCAAATAATTAAAATAATTATTATTCGATATTTCAATGATGCTGTTTTCAATATGTATGGGTTTTTTTGTCGAGCACATGAGGATTGTTTCAAAACTGCTAAGCAAGAAGTGTGTGAAGGTGAGGTGATTCGAAAATATCTCATGAGTTATGACAAATACTGCATTTCAAATGATCTGTTAGAAAAATGCAATATATTTTTTACGAGCATTTTTCTATAGGTTATGATTCGATGAACACGTTAGTGATTGTTCAAATCCAGTAGAACTTGATAATCCAGAGTTTTTTCATTAAATTAATAATTCCATTTCATCATCAATGAATTTGGTTCCGTGAGATCAGAGTATGACCTACATAGGGATTTTCCCGAAAAATTCTTTAGTCCATTGGTCCAAATCTATCTTTTTGTCAGTAAATTTTATTTTGCTGCTTGAATATTATTATAAGGTAATCATTCAAGCAAACTCAAACCTGATTGAACGATAGAATTAGTTGAAGCCCAGTTTCACGAATTGATAGTAAGTGGATTAGGCAACAGTTAGCGGATCAACTTGTGATAATCAGTTATAATAAGATTCGTAAAACTGACTCCAAGTCGGATGTATATTTGCCTCATATTATTGTTTCAATCTTGTGATGGATGTAATAATGTACCTGTCCTCATAATGTCATAATGAACCTGCCAGTAAATTACATGTGATAAAAGTAGCTCAAATGTGTTGATTCTCATGTTTGTTGCAATTCTGTCACATGTGAACATTTTCGTTTCAAAATAAATTGTATACAAACTGACAGATCGACACAAAACTTCACATTCTTCTATGTGTCAACTCAGGATAACTAAACTGTTTTCAATATTCACCAAAAAATCCAACGAATTAATCCATTTGTGATCAGTTAGTGATATTCGACCCACTAACATTTATGCAATGGGCGCAATTTATCATGAATATAAGATATAAGATAAGATATAGGGATAGTTAACCGATACGGTTAACTTTCATGGCCATGAGAATATAAATCCACGTGCACACTTCCATTCCCCTCGCCTAAACGACTGCAATCAGTACCTATGCTAGCCACTGGAGAACGACGCTAGCCACTGGAGGAGTAGACCTTCAGACTGCTAGGCAGCACCATATAGCATGCCCGTAGCGCTCTCTAACGAACCGTACAGGAACTACATACAGACGTTACAGGTAAGGGGACCAGAAGAAGGGGTAAACGTGAAAATCAGTTTTATTTCAACATTGTGTGACATGTCTTGGTAGTATATCATCCGTATATGTATGTGCACATGTAGTCACACAAAGGGTTCGGTCAACCCACATTCAAATGACTGATCAGGAAAACGTACTGATACTCTTTGCACTAGAACCAGACCACAATGTACTGCGCAATCTACGTACATTATATGGTAAAATCTGCGGTGAAATAAGAATACATTTTATTTTCATCATAATTATGATGCGGTGAAAAATATTTATGTCATCACGAGTGTACAGTAGTTGTTTGTACCTTTGATCACGCATGAAGATTTTGAGCTTCATCTGATGGAAAAATCTAATCGCAATTTTCGTATTGTGAGTGGAATTACACAGGGCAAAAAGCTGAGGATGAAATCAATTAGAAAAAATGTATTTTTCCATATAGTCATTAGTAATCATAATTGAAACATTTCATGATAGACAGTTACAAGACCACCTTGAAGTTTTAAAACAACCGAGAAGTGCCACTTTTGAATGGTTTTACTAATTCATCCTTGAATGAGTATTGTATATCCAGATTTCGATGTAACTTGAAAAAAAAAGTCATGCAACTTTCAAAAGGACAAATGTAATATTTCCATACACACTTCGCTCATTCCACTTTACACAGTATAGCATTTCATTAAAGATATAGTTTATGTATAAACAACAGATGACTTCACTCGTATGTTTATTACATTCAACTACGCATGAATATGTAGATCAGATAATTAATTTTGAGTGAAAAACTGCTAACCATTCCTTGTCTACATATAGAATGATTTTTTTAGCTTGTAATGTTAGCTTGTGAAAAAAATATGAGTTACTATAGTGCACTGCATCATCACCATGGAGACCGTAGTTTGATTCTGACCATGATTGAATGTTCACTGAGAATGTTTGCGGCCAACTTCAGTCATTGAGTTTTAATTTATTCTGTCTCAATAAAACAAAGTACATATTCACCATTCCATACCGTCTATATGTTATCAAAAATGCCATTCAGTTTCGCAGCTAAGTTCATCAAATCCAGTGTTTAATTAGATCTAACTGAATATTTTTTCAATGATGCATTATTTATTCAATTCAATTCTGAATTCATTCAAAGCTCATATAATAACGAAAGCACATGTCACAAATTCAACATGTCACATGTTCATACCGAGAGATAAAATTACATTTTGATTAATTTAGTGAACAAATGTGAAATTTGGTGAATCAAATCCAGAAAAATGTATTCGAATATTTTGTCACGCAAGTGAAATCAATTGCAGAATCAAAAATATCCTCAATATTCCACTCTTTTAAGGATCGTCTTGATACATTATTTTTGATGAGATTGCGAATCTATAATCGCATTGTAAGTTAAAAGTTCAATTCATCAGTCATATTTATTGGATATCTCAAATATCTTTCTATTCTGGCGCGATCATCTTTGCCAACCAACGTTCCCTATTTTTCATGCTTTTCATGTACGTTTTTCCATTGATTATTTTAATTTCATAACAATTACAATTACACTGATGTAGCAATTGAGGCCAGAACACATTTCATAATGACAATATCATGAGTGTTGTCATGGTAAATAATAATGGTAACAAAAAAGGGTGATGATCAAAATGACTAAGATAATTATTATGACATCGCTTCGTGGTAGAAACTAATATGTTTCTTACACTTCCTTTCTCTAAAATAAGGATTCTTCCGAACAGACTTTCACTTTCCATTCAGAAAACCCATTCTCTTCATGATTCGTCAATGATGCGATACAAACAGCCTGAAAGGGCGATTTTTGTAGGCATATTTGTTTTATTGTTTTCATCATAATTTGCATTATTATTATTATCATCATCATTATTATGATGATTGTTTACAGGCCTGTTTACAGGCTTTGTGGAATATTGTGAACTTTTCTGTATAATCTTGAATTGACAGATAAAAATTTGAAAAAAGATTATCATTCTCACCATCATTGACGATTGGAAGATTGATATGAAATGATTTACAAGTAATCTTATCATCATTTTTTCACTCTTTCCTATTTTTGTACCGTATTGCTGTGGAGGGTTGATGCCAATGAAGTTTGTTGGAGTAATGGAGAGGAGATTGATGGTCGATCGTGAATCAATATCACGAAATCAAAACCATCACAAGACTTACACGACTGACGAAAAACGGATACTGGGAAATACGAAATACTGCAGTCAATGGTGTGGGACAGTGTATAGTATGGTGTAGTATGAGTGGTGGTGTTCTTATTCACTGTATATTCTTATTTCCCTCATATCGAAATTTTGTAATATCTATAATTGGTCGAGTTGCTCACTCTCATCTACAGATAGATATAAGTATGTTTTTTACCTACATGCCTTGTGTAATATGTGTGTAAACTATTGTTCAATCATTCTGTTCACATGTAATCATTGTTAATTCAATTGATATCAGTAATATATGCATTATTGCAATCCAGTTGACATGAATTATTGTATGGAAATACTATTACGACAAAATCTTATATTTTTTTGGCTAGTTTTTATAATCCATTATTACTGACTATTGTGTAACCTGGATTTCTTTATCAGATTTAAGTATAGCATATCTTGCATAGTTTAATAAATGTATATAACGAAGATGAAAGCTATTGCGTTTAAGTAATGACCGAAAGATGTAACCACAGATAAATTGAGATAATTATGGTTTGATGGTAAACGTAATGTACTTCAATGTAAAGCAGTGAAATACAACCTATTTAGGTACGCTATAGGGTAAAATGAAGAAATATAGATACCGGTAAAAGTAATATAGAATTATATAAAATAGAAATAAAGTAATAAAAGTAATATATAGATACCGGTAAAACAACATTGGAGTGTACTGTTTTTGCTTTTCGTAGAAAAGGGCCGATGTGGAATCTATATGATAAGAATAAGAATACAGAGTGGTACGGCAATTGTCGAAATACCAATGTGAGAGATGATTCTATCACACAAAAAGTGAATCGATATGACGATTATTTTATTCGAATGTGATATATTTAATGTGTGGATGTAACAGTATACAATTTAATATATAACAAATTGTATCAATGATGTCAAAAATGTATCTATTTCCAATAGATAATCATCCTCTCGCACCTCACTCACTCTTATTTACATATTCAATCTCATGTAATCGTATTCTGTGTCTTGAAGGAATGAATGTTTATCAAAATGGCCAAGTCTTTTTGAAAAGAGAAATATATATATATATATATATATATATATATATATATATATATATATATATATATATATATATATATAAATATATATATATATATATATATATATATATATTTATATATATATATATATATATATATATATATATTTATATATATATATATATATATATATATATATATATATATATATATATATATATATATATATATGTTCATCGATATCAAATGTTCGTACTTGGAGCATTTGTTGAAAGAATGATTTCGCACCTACTGGTGAACATTGAGAGTGGGCCTATACATTGGAAGTTATTTTATTGCTGCGGACAATAATTATTGAATGATATCAGTTTATTGAATGTTAATGGATGAGCGAAAAGAAGACTCAATCTCACCATACTCGAAAAAAAGTTCCTTTTTTGCGCTCCACAGGTCAAACAAAAATTCAAAATCAGTTGAAACTTAGCACACACTATAGTGTCCTTATCCAATTCGAAACTGTAAAGGTTGGAGGCGCAATCGGTTGGACTTCTTCTGAAAAAAATCATTTCAAAGTTATCAAAAATCCCATGAGAATAACCCTGAGAAAAAAATCGTCAGAAATATTTATTTCGAGAGAATTCAAATTCTCAGGGAATTTCAATATGATCATGATACATATTATTCCGCACTTCACTCAAATCGAATCAGCCGTTTTGATGTAAAAAATATATGATGTAATGCTTTTAAATCACTCAATTAAAACTATCAAGATACCAATGAAATCCAAGCAACAGGTGTCACCAATTAATTGGAATCGATTAAAACAAAGCCTTCTTTATTATCATAGAAATTTGGTGGGAAATGGGATGGCAGTGACGTAATTTTTTGAATCTCAAGGTGGATATATATAATAACCATTCCAAAGATAAATTGATATGTTCTAGCTCATCCATCAACGCGGCAACACATAGCGCGTTTTCCTAGTGTATGAAGCATTCAAATAAAGAAGTAAAATACTTATGGAAGGAACTTTAGGTTCACAAGGATTTCTTTCTTCCTAGTGATTTGTTTGCAAATCATATATACATAAGAAGTGGCAAAGGGGATCAGCCTACTGCAGACATCCGCTGATATGAGGTGATCAACACACAAGAAACATTCTTTCGAAATTCCATCATGAAATCCAAATGTGTATTTATACATTTCATGTTAACATTTGAGGGGGTCAGAAGCCAACTGGAATAAGTGACATTAGAGAATAAATGCGGAAGGTATTGTTCATCATGGCTAATATACTAGTCTTTAGCGGCCAAATGGTATAAGTGCAGTTTGAAGATGGTGGCGACACCTGTTCCATTCGAAAGCAGCACTTATTCCGTTCGGCCTCCAAAACACAAGTCTATAAGCTATGATGAACAGGACCTAACTCATTTATTTTCGAATGTCACTTATTCCAGTTGGCTTCTGACCCCCTCATTTGGTTCAAAGCCATTATTCATCCAGAAACTTACGAAATTCTCTTCGCACATTGTAACTGCTACTAATGTTGTATTAAGTTTTTTCGTAGAATAATAACTACCAAGGTACCCAACCAACCAATGACAAATTGTAATCTTCTTGATTTATAACATTAACATTATTATTCATTCACGCTGCTATACATGCTGTATGAATGATAAAAACTTGACCTATAACTTCAAGCAATGCATTGTGGTCATGAATGAATGACGGAATGAATGAATGGATGGATAATTACAGGTTTGATTCATTTTTTGTGACAAGGAGCCATGACAAATTAGGGTAAAAATGTATATCATAATGAATAAACATTAATATATTGACTTCACGCAGTATCAATTAATTACAATAGCTTCCTTAATAACGAAGCAGAAGAGTGATCAGTTTTCACACAGTATAACAACATACTGGATAGAATGTGATTCATGGCACCGTATCTAACACGTTTGTTCTTTACACTTACCCGGACGACCGCGCGGCGTCCCGGCCTGCTATTGTGTCACTGTTCTAATTAGTAATTAGTGTCAATTCATTAATTGCTTGATTTGTACGTGTCTATGAAGCGATGCAAGAGTTTATTTTAGAGTAAGCGTTCAGATATGGCAAAGAATCTCTCGTGGCCTGATGTTACGGTGTAAAGATAACAGCATCTGTATAGGTTCCGACAATTTTGTGCACACAAATATAGGTTTATTTTGTTACTTTTAGTATTGTAATAATATGAACTTGAATCGAATGGAAAGTACTCACACTTTGAGATCCTCAATAATGTACATTACCATCAATATTTTTGATTGTATGAGGATGGTAGGATTTGTTTCTTGTTGGTTCTCAATCATATCCGATTGGAATATTAGCGTTACTACAATATTAAAAAAGCGGTGATAACCATGTCAATCAAATATTTAAATGGTTATTATTGTCAAGCCAGTCACAGCATCTTCAGTCGTTTTTTTTTCATCATGGTACGTTGAATAACGATAATTTTTCAAACTGCTATAAAATATAATTGATGGAGTGGATGCAGACGTCAATCAAATAACCTCTCTCCCAAGGTTTCCATATCAAACATTTTACAAGAACTGAAGAAAATGATCTATAAATAGGCCTTAGGTTATTATAGTTTTCAATAAAATCACGATTGAGTAGAAAATAAAACAATCAATCACACCCGTCATCCGTGCAACACATTTGAGAATTAATGGAAACAAAAACCACAGATAATGTCGGGTCGTTTGACCATGACTGCTTAAAAGTTTCAACTCTAGTGAAATGCATTCACTGAGATAAATCATTCGATTTCATTTGAACTGAAGGAGAGGAGTCACGGACTGTGATATAAATTGATGATTGCAATATAATATATAAACGACCTTGTGATTATTAATTAGTTCATACAAAGTTCACTAAACACTGAGCAATTAACTAGGCTATAGCATATACAAATAAAACTTACACGCATGATGTGTTGAGAAATTTTACTTTACCACTTTCTAATTTTGATGAGAAATACATTTTTATATTTCCGATTCGAATATATACAAATATATTCACCGTGAAATGAGGGGAAAGAATTAGTACGAACAAATGCGTACTGTTTCAAGTTCATAGCCACATCTCGAGAAAACTAATGCAAATCCTCAGCATACGTCCATTGAAGAGTACGCATATAGAAGATCAATGAGCTGACCAAATATAAATTCACTGATTGACTTAGTTTTCTATGTTTTCGGTTGAAGGAATGGTGAAATTATCACGTGTATCAAATACAAAAGTATCACCGAAATGTTTTTGACTCGTATGCATTCTATCACCTTCAGGGTTGCAGTTTGATTCAAATATTGCGAACGATATCGCATATTGCTCGCAATGTACCGCATTGTTCGGTCCTCATACGATATCAAATCTGGAGAAAATGATAGATTAAAAGTCATAAGTTCAAACCATTGGTAGTTACAAGTAAAGATCACCAGCTGTATGAGGAAGTAAGGGTTGGTTTACACTCGAGCTTGCAACTACCTCCACCTCCAACAACAAAACAAATAATCACTTTCTCCTAAAAAACTGCATGCAACAAGAAACCACACGAGTATTATTCCATCGATTTTAGGATTGTTTTGTAACTTGATTAATTCTGTTTCAGTTATTCACAATTTTTCCGATTGAATCGATCATTGTTCCGATATAGAATTTAAAGAATATCGAATATTTCAATTAGATATGGAATAGAAGTGCTGAAATATTGAATCAATGAAAAATATCTATACTGAACGATAATCCTAATTACTGAGTCCCTCAATTTTATCAGCAGTAGATCGAGTATAGTTGAGCTAATTTGAGAGTTGGTGAAGACAAATAGTAGGCCTATGGGGTGATGGAATGAGATCACAACTTTGGACTGTCGGTAAGAGATACTCTCACGTTAGTGGTTCAGATACTAAAACAAACATTTTTTTTTCACTCATGAACAAAATCATACTTATTTTCCATAATGTTGCATAACAAAATGTTCGATCAGATCAATTTCATGTATACATAAAGGTTTTGAAATAGCCCCAAAAGAAAAATAGCAGAATACCTTGGAGAAAAATGAGAATAATGACAACAATTCATTGAATAGAATGAAACTCTTTCCACAAAGCCTGGGACGGCTTCTCTGGGTTGAAAAAGATAGATAGCCTAATCGATATTATATGTGAAGTTCTAAATAATATATATTCAATATATATATTATATATATATATATTGAATATATATATATATATATATATATATATATATATATATATATATATATATATATATATATATATATACATATATTTATATATATATATATATATATATATATATATATATTTTTTTTTTCTTTTATTGATAATCAGAAACAGTTTACAAATTCTGTACAAAACTCCGCTAAGCTACTTTCACAACTTGTCATCAGATATTAGGCTTAACAATATAATGAACAATCAAACTTCATTATTACTCAGCGTCTTGTTTCAGAGCTGCTTCCTCTGAATGGCAATATAGAGAAAATATGAACAACTATACAAACACAAACAACAAAATTCTAGTCAAGTATCCGAGAAAAGAGAAAGAAAAGGAGAAAAATACTATATACCATCGAATGATTCAATATTAATTGAGTATATACAATTGACTGATTTATTCTAGAGTGACAATCCAATTTTTCACATTCAGTTTAATATCTTCCATGTATGTTGGACTGCGAAGATTTGCTGGCATGGCATTGAATAAAGTCGGAACCGTTACCTTCATAAGTCTCTTGCCGTAGCTGTTAATAAATGAGGGTATTACACAATAATCGGTTTCTTTGGTTCGTGTAATAATAATGATATATTTTTTTTTTTTGAGAAGATTTTTTATCACACAGAATATGGGTTATATACAAATATCGTAGACCCTCAAAGTCATAACAGACTTGTCTGTGGGTCTACTAAATATGTTGTCATAGATAAATACACATCAACAGAAATGTCTGGATAGCAGCTAGTTAACTTAATATTACAAAAACAAATAAAATACTTCTTCACTTCTCTTTTAATAATGAATAAAACATATTTATCTTGTCATAAAAGATATTGCTCAAATGGGAAGACGTCAAATCTTTTATGTAGCATGTTTTTTTCAAAACTTTGGTTTTGAAAGCGATTTGACGATAATCCAGTGGAATAAAGTCGAAAGATATTATGACGTTATTCCACTGGATTAACGTCAAAATATCAGATTTGACTTCAATCCAGTAAGAAATTATGGTTCAACAACCATTTGTCGTTATTCCACGGAATAACGTCAAAAAACAAATTCTCCAATAAAATGTGAATCTTTTATATAATAATGGTTGAGAAGATTCGGAAAAGAGACGTCAAGATATTTTTCATTTTCCGGAAAAAATAACTTGAGAAAAATGGTCAAATTTCTTTTCGACGTTATTCCAGTCGGAACAACGTCAAATATTGATTTGACGTTGTTCAGTGGAATAAAGTCAAATGCGATCTGACTTCATTCTCATACGAGGTTTTCATGAAAATAAAATCTGGAACGAAGTCAAATTTCTGCTTGACGTTATTCCAGTCGGGGAACAACGTCAAATATTGATTTGACGTTGTTCAGTGGAATAAAGTCAAATACAATTTGACTTAATTCCTATGCTAGGTTTTCATTAGAATAGAATCCGGAAAGAAGTCAAATTTCTATTTGACGTCATTTCAGTCGTGGAACAACCTCAAATATTAATGTGACGTTAATCAGTGGAATAAAATCTCATAGTCGATTGTCTACCAATAACCCGAAAAATTATTATTTGAAACTGAACAACGTCTGCAAACCACGCTGCGATTCCTCTAGAAGTTTATATCCATATTTTATTATATATATTCATGTTGGTTATTGTGCGATCACCATAAAGATCAGACAACAACAAATTGATAACAATTTTCATAAAATTTCATAAATTTAACAATTTTTTTCCACAATATGTTATCCAGAGTAATTTGGCATACTATTTTCAGTTATCTTCTTGTTCATCAACAGTGATTCACAGTTTACCTTCTATGGTACACTGGGATGAATGGCCTGTATTTGATCATGATAAAAACAAGTTTCAAATTGTAGACAAATCATACTTAGTTATCAATTTGTATGGAGATGAGAATCGAAATGAACTTGAATTATTCATCTGAATCATCTAATATTCATCATCATTCAGAATACACCACTTGAAATTATTTTCGAAGAACACAAGCGGTTCCTCTCTGAATCAATTTTCGAAGAATGTGAGATATTGGACATAAAACCAATTTTTCTGGAAGAAATTTTAATTGATACATATAAACATTTCGATAAATATAAAATAATCACGATACCACCTACCCTTATCGCCAGACTAGCTAACATGTCCACTTTTCCATTCATCTTAAATGTACATGAAATAAATGAACTCATATGTCAGAAACTGCCAGATTACCTTGGTCCGTACGTATACAATAAATTACCATTATATATTAAGAAACGTAGTACACTATACTCGCTTGAAAAGGCACTCAGCAGGTGGCTAGAAATCACTGAAAAATCCTTTATCTTGAAACTGATGGATTTTTAAAACTTTAATTGTTGTTAATTTTCCTCTTCCTTATTCCCCTCTTTTTCATATACCCGAGGATTCTTTTGTCTCGCAACAAGTCCCGTTGCCGTAATTTGTTTGCCCTATTTTCTGTAATTTAATGTAGAAGTATGTACAGCGTGTGTATGCAGTGTGATCTACAAATTATCATAATCACTATTCAACTAGGCAAACGCGTTATGTGTTTTCGCGTTGATGGATGAGCTACTTATATCGACTTATATCATTGGATTATTATTATTATTTTATTTATTGGGTTTTAACGACGCACTGTAATGATGACTAAGATCTATTGGCGTCGGATGAATTATTAATGAGATGATGGGATGATGAGATGAAGGTTTTATGGGTAATGGGAAGGATAGTGGGAATGAAGCGGTCGTGGCCTATATTGAGGGAACCATCCCGGCATTAGCCCAGACTACAGAGGGAAACCACGAAAAACCCCTGTAAAGATGGACGGTGGCGGGGATCGAACCGGGTCCGATATGTCCCCTCACCTCCCGGTCACACGAAGCAAGTGCGCTAACCACTCACCTACTCTGCCGGTATATATTTGGATTGGTTATCCATATATATACACCTTGAGATCCAAACAATTAGGTCACTGTCATTCATTACCTAATCAATTTCCATGATAGTGAAGAAGGCTTTGTTTTATTCGTTCACAGTTAATTAGTGTCTCCTGTTGCTTGTATTTAATACGTATCTTGAAAGCTTCGAGTGATCTACAAGAATTAAATTATATATTTTTTTACATCAAAATGGCTCATCCGATTCAACTGAAATTTTGGAATAATGTGTATCATTATTGTATTCAGATTTTCTGAGAATTTGATCTTCTTTGGCTCAAATATTTTCAACGATTTTTTTCTTCTGGGTTATTACGGGATTTTTGAAAACTTTGAAATAATTTTTCTCAGAAGTGGTTGAACCGATTGCGCCTTGAAACTACACAGCATCGAGTTGGATAGGGACACTTGTGCATGCTAAGTTTAAACTGATTTTGAATCTTTGTTTGACCTGTGGAGCGCAAAAAAAAAGCACTTTTTTTTTTAGAATGGTGAAATTGAGTACGCTTCGCTCATTCAATAATACATTTTTTTGCACTTGTTTTTTGTTTTTTTGGTTTCATCACAAATAAGATATCATCATCTCATTCATCATCCACCGACGCCAATAGATCGTAGTCATCAGTATAGTGCGTCGTTAAAACCCAATGTGAAAAAAAATTCACTGAAAAACGTCAAATTATTATTTGACGTTTTTTCGACTGAAATAACGTCAAACAGAGATTCGACTTCTTTCCGGATTTTATTCTCATGAAAACCTAGCATAGGAATGAAGTCAAATCGCATTTGACGTTATTCCATTGAACAACGCCAAATAATCATTTGACGTTGTTCCGACTGGAAAAACGTCGAACAGAAATTTGACCTCTTTCCGTAATTTATTTTTATGAAAGCCTGGCAATGGAATGAAGTCAAATTGAATTTGACTTTATTCCACTGAACAACGTCAAATGAATATTTGACATTGTTTCGACTGGAATAACGTCAAACAGAGATTTGATTTCTTTTCGTATTTCATTTTCATGAAAACCTAGCATATAGGAATAAAGTCAAATCGCATTTGTCTTTATTCCACTGAATAACATCAAATTAATATTTGACGTTGTTCCGACTGGAATAACGTCAAGAAGAAATTTGACTATTTTCCTCACCTTATCGTTTCTCCCCATAGGAAAAACATGAAGATGATTTTCTTTCACCCCAGGAAATTGAGGAAATGGCGTCGGCGCTTGCTTTTCGTTTTTCTTCTCCATATTGAGTTCGACATATCGGTCTTTGAGTGGGGGGACATTTTGATTTGACTTTTTTCCAGTAGAACAACGTCAAATTCAATTTGTATAAGTACTCAGAAACGGAATAAAGTCAAATCGATTGATTTTGACATTATTCCACTGGAATAGTGTCAAATTACTTATTTGACTTCATTCCACCGGAATAACGTCAAAAAAGAACATGCTACATAAATGATTTGACATCTTTTCATTTGACGCTATTCCGCTCCCCTGTTGTGTGACCATGTTCAGCTTCATTTTTGTGTTCACTCGAAAAATAATTAATCATGATGAAGATTAACAGATGCAATTGCCTCACAGTGAACAAATTCGATGGAACATTGTTTTTGTTTTTTGAAGCCCTAATTTTTAATATTCGTTTCTGAATGTTTTCAATGTTGTATAAAAAGTTATTTGTGGTGAAATCCCAAGACACAATGCCGTACCTAATTATGGATTCAATAAGGGAGTAATGAACTGTTTTCAAAGTATCACAATCAACGTACGGCTTCAATATACTGGGGTTATACATTCCAAATTGCAACCTGTTACATGTTATTTGGATGTGCTTGTCCCATTTGAACTGGTTATCGATCACCACCTCTAAATACTTTTGCTGAAACGTGTTTGTTATTTTGACACTAGATGTACAGTTATTACCAAAATTGTTGCAAATCCTAAAGCTACGATGAAGACATGAATATGCCCAATGATTATTTTTTTTATCATTCTCATCCAATAAATGTACATTATTACAAGACGTTTTTCACTCTTGTGTCCACAAACAGTGGAATATACTAATATTACTTTCTCCAAAGGACTCATCTTCTACATTAATGAATAATATCTAAAAGTCACGTTCAACTATCGAACTCACATCAAATGAAGATATGATACAATAAAAATGAATGAATTTAAACACAGTACAATGCGAATACAACACAAGTAAACACGCTACAATAAAAATGAATGAATTTAAACACAGTACAATGCGAATACAACACAAGTAAACACGCTACAATAAAAATGAATGAATTTAAACACAGTACAATGCGAATACAACACAAGTAAACACGCTACAATAAAAATGAATGAATTTAAACACAGTACAATGCGAATACAACACAAGTAAACACGCTACAATAAAAATGAATGAATTTAAACACAGTACAATGCGAATACAACACAAGTAAACACGCTACAATAAAAATGAATGAATTTAAACACAGTACAATGCAAATACAACACAAGTAAACACGCTACAATAAAAATGAATATATAAAGGTAACAACAATGAATAATTACCCAAACAAAATACACGCAAGATCTGCCTATAACTTCTACATGATAATTTGATTGATTGATTGATTCTATAATTGTATGTTTCATCATTGAATCATTTTATGGTGCTTAGTAACCAATACTTCACCTCTCGTTTTATGTTGACATATTTCTCTATTTTTCTCAAGTTTTCAGGCAGCATATCAAAAGTAACTGGAATTACATATCATAATCGTCTTTTGCCGGAATCATGTATCCATGACGGAAACTGATATGTTCCCGTGTTAGCTAATCTAGTGTTGTTGTTTTTTGTGATATTGCAATAAAATTAATCGATACGTATGTGAATATGTTAAGGGGAGTATATTGCAATGCTGATATAATTGACTGATATTATAATTAAGGTTAAGCTTTATGTGATGAGGTACTATTAATTTTATCATTCTATCTTGTAATTGTATAATCTTATCCAAGTGATATTGGGAAGCATTCTCCCATGCCAGGAGCCCACATAACATTAGAGATGCTACCAGTGCCTCATAAACAGACTTCAGTGATTTAAAAAGCAAAATGAATTTTAGGTTATAAATGCGGAATGCACAAGACCGAAGTCTAGTACAAATTGAATCTAGATGAGGTCTCCAGCTGAATAAGTTATCTATTGTTGAGCCCAAATATACATGTGTGTCAACAATGCCAATATGAACTCTACATTTACAGTTAATATTGGGGGTCCCATATTTCAGTGTATGTAGACAGTCACTTGAATGATAAACTAGGTTGACATTATTATATCCATCCAATATTTCAGTATGAAGACAGTCACTTGAATGATGAACTAGGTTGACATTATTATATCTATCCAATATTTCAGTATGAAGACAGTCACTTGAATGATGAACTAGGTTGACATTATTATATCTATCCAATATTTCAGTATGAAGACAGTAACTTGAATGATGAACTAGGTTGACATTATTATATCTATCCAATATTTCAGTGTATGTAGACAGTCACTTGAATGATGAACTAGGTTGACATTATTATATCTATCCAATATTTCAGTATGAAGACAGTCACTTGAATGATGAACTAGGTTGACATTATTATATCTATCCAATATTTCAGTATGAAGACAGTCACTTGAATGATGAACTAGGTTGACATTATTATATCTATCCAATATTTCAGTGTATGTAGACAGTCACTTGAATGATGAACCAGGTTGATATTATTATATCTATCCAATATTTCAGTATGAAGACAGTCACTTGAATGATAAACTAGGTTGACATTATTATATCTATCCCTCATTTCAGTATGAAGACAGTCACTTGAATGATGAACCAGGTTGAAATTATTATATCTATTCCACATTTCAGTATATGAAGACAGTCACTTGAATGATGAACCAGGTTGACATTATTATATCTATCCCACATTTCAGTATGAAGACAGTCACTTGAATGATGAACTAGGTTGACATTATTATATCTATCCAATATTCCAGTGTATGTAGACAGTCACTTGAATGATGAACTAGGTTGACATTATTATATCTATCCCACATTTCAATATATGAAGACAGTCACTTGAATGATGAACCAGGTTGACATTATTATATCTATTCCACATTTCAGTGTATGTAGACAGTCACTTGAATGATGAACCAGGTTGACATTATTATATATATTCCACATTTCAGTATATGAAGACAGTCACTTGAATGATGAACCAGGTTGACATTATTATATCTATCCCACATTTCAGTATATGAAGACAGTCACTTGAATGATGAACCAGGTTGACATTATTATATCTATTCCACATTTCAGTATATGGAGACAGTCACTTGAATGATGAACCAGGTTGACATTATTATATCTATTCCACATTTCAGTATATGAAGACAGTCACTTGAATGATGAACCAGGTTGACATTATTATATCTATTACACATTTCAGTATGAAGACAGTCACTTGAATGATAAACTAGGTTGAAACTATTATATCTATTCCACATTTCAGTATATGAAGACAGTCACTTGAATGATGAACCAGGTTGACATTATTATAACTATCCCACATTTCAGTATGAAGACAGTCACTTGGATGATAAACTAGGTTGAAATTATTATATCTATTCCACATTTCAGTATATGAAGACAGTCACTTGAATGATGAACCAGGTTGACATTATTATATCTATTCCACATTTCAGTATATGAAGACAGTCACTCGAATGATGAACCAGGTTGACATTATTATATCTATTCCACATTTCAGTATATGAAGACAGTCACTTGAATGATAAACTAGGTTGAAATTATTATATCTATTTCACATTTCAGTATATGAAGACAGTCACTTGGATGATGAACCAGGTTGAAATTATTATATCTATCCCACATTTCAGTATGAAGACAGTCACTTGAATGATGAACCAGGTTGACATCATTATATCTATTCCACATTTCAGTATATGAAGACAGTCACTTGAATGATGAACCAGGTTGACATTATTATATCTATTCCACATTTCAGTATATGAAGACAGTCACTTGAATGATGAACCAGGTTGACATTATTATATCTATCCCACATTTCAGTATATGAAGACAGTCACTTGAATGATGAACCAGGTTGACATTATTATATCCATCCCACATTTCAGTATATGAAGACAGTCACTTGAATGATGAACCAGGTTGACATTATTATATCTATCCCTCATTTCAGTATGAAGACAGTCACTTGAATGATGAACCAGGTTGACATTATTATATCTATTCCACATTTCAGTATATGAAGACAGTCATTTGAATGATGAACCAGGTTGACATTATTATATCTATTCCACATTTCAGTATATGAAGACAGTCACTTGAATGATGAACCAGGTTGAAATTATTATATCTATTCCACATTTCAGTATATGAAGACAGTCACTTGAATGATGAACCAGGTTGACATTATTATATCTATTCCACATTTCAGTATATGAAGACAGTCACTTGAATGATGAACCAGGTTGACATTATTATATCTATTCCACATTTCAGTATATGAAGACAGTCACTTGAATGATGAACCAGGTTGACATCATCATATCTATCCCACATTCCAGTATGAAGACAGTCACTTGAATGATGAACCAGGTTGACATTATTATATCTATCTCACATTTCAGTATATGAAGACAGTCACTCGAATGATGAGCCAGGTTGACATTATTATATCTATCCCACATTTCAGTATATGAAGACAGTCACTTGAATGATGAACCAGGTTGACATTATTATATCTATCCCACATTTCAGTATGAAGACAGTCACTTGAATGATGAACCAGGTTGACATTATTATATCTATCCCACATTTCAGTATATGAAGACAGTCACTCGAATGATGAACCAGGTTGACATTATTATATCTATTCCACATTTCAGTATATGAAGACAGTCACTTGAATGATGAACCAGGTTGACATTATTATATCTATCCCACATTTCAGTATATGAAGACAGTCACTTGAATGATGAACCAGGTTGACATTATTATATCTATCCCACATTTCAGTATGAAGACAGTCACTTGAATGATGAACCAGGTTGACATTATTATATCTATCCCACATTTCAGTATATGAAGACAGTCACTTGAATGATGAACCAGGTTGACATTATTATATCTATTCCACATTTCAGTATGAAGACAGTCACTTGAATGATGAACCAGGTTGACATTATTATATCTATCCTATATTTTTTTTTTTATTGATCAAAAGATCATAGGACATACATATATAAATGAAATTGAACTCTTTTCCACAAAGCCAATATGATAATAATAAATTAAATATTGATAATAAT
>CAXFZR010000361.1:0-18493 GCA_964007535.1 Brachyptera risi
TATGTCAAATATAAATGCCGGACAAAATTCCTAATCTAACATTTGTTAGTTTTTAAAGGACTCATATGATGCCTAGAGAAGGCGTATGAAAAAAACAACAGTTTTTAATTTTACTTCACAGGGTGGTAACAGAGAAGTAATTTGGGTTGGTGAGATCACCTTTCTGAGACCTCGTCCGAACGATCCTATCTCTTGACATTACCCTTAATTGGGAACCAATGATCTTGTAGGCATATCAAGCTTCGATGTTGATTACATATTCACAAAAAGCATTAATCGAAAGATCTGTGAATGAAGTGAACGATATAAAGGTATAGAGGTTATAATATTCGTGAAATAAACATATTGATTGATTTGAGATGAACTTTACTCTCTACATATTGTTTGGTTCTCGAAGTTTATCATGAGAAATGTTCTACTTCCAATACCCTATATTCCCGAATTACCATTTGAATTGAAAATATCTACTTTAAATTTCCATTTTGAAGAAGTGCTTCAAGCAATTTGCTGAAATAATTATCGCACGGCGCGAAAGATCCGGTGGCCCCCTCACAATCCTGTTCAGGCCCCAATGCAAGACCTGAACTAGCACCTCGATTATTGGAAATAACTAGTCAAACGCGAAATGTGCGTTGTAAGATGAGCGATATATCTGAATAAGGTGTAAAAGTCTTTGAAGTAGTTCTACCCTTGCCACTTTATCGACTCTGGTATTCTACACACCTTGATATCTGAATAAGCTATAAAAGTTGCTAAAGTAGTTCTACTCTTGTCACTTCATTGACTCTGGTATTCTACACACCTTGACGCATATAAAAAATACTTCATTGTTAGTCAACTCTTGAATCTAGAAAGCAGTGAATCTCGACAACTTAATTCTGTCACAATTTTTATGATATATTTGATGAATATTATCAGTTATTTTTTTTTCTCTCCAAAACGGCTGATTGGAATTGCATACGAAATCGTGAAATGTGTAAAGTCTATGTATACATATTTAGAGAAAATTTCATCCCATTTGGAGAGATTTTATTTTTCAACATTTTCCGCCCAGCCAAATCTTATGGGTTTTTTGGAAACTTTGAGATGATTTTTCTCAAAATCGGTACGACCGATTCATTCCAAAAACTATACAATTTTAAGTTGGATGAGTTTGCATGTACAAAAAAAGTTTCATGTTCATCAGTCAACCCTTGCGACCTGTGGAGTGCATACAAAAAAAAAAACACACAGACAAAGCCCTATAAGAGTGGGATGGAGACTTCGCTACGCTCATCAAAAAGTGAAGTACAACTTTTTCTCCGAAGAAAATGCAGTACAAGCCTTCTTCAAGTAAACCCAAGTAAAATATAGGGAGAGAACATTCAGGAAGATTGAAATCTAACCCAACCAATCCAAGCCAAACCACAGTACGACCTAATTGAGTGTGTGACCACCCTGGCGTTATCTTTCAGCCCTGTGGAGACTGGGTCCAGTGCCTGGTTACCCGAGGGGTCATTGACCGGGGTGCATCTCCATGCCACACGATGCACTCGCGTGAAGTGAGCGCCGTGTAACTGCAGGTAATGAGCTGACAGCAGACGTGTTGGTCAGTGGTGCCAACTCTTGTCTTAATTGACTGATTATTAGGTTAGTTCACCGACTACCAGTTACACGGAGTAGCAATTAGAGGATGGGGCGATAATTGGCTGATTATTAGGTGATAACGAATGATAGATAATCATGGATAATGATAGATAATGATAGATAATGATAGATAATGATAGATGATAGATAATGATAGATAATAATAGATAATAATAGATAATGATAGATAATGATAGATGATAGATAATGATAGATAATGATAGATAATGATAGATAATGATAGATGATGATAGATAATGATAGATGATAGATAATGATAGATAATAATAGATAATAATAGATAATGATAGATAATGATAGATGATAGATAATGATAGATAATGATAGATAATGATAGATAATGATAGATAATGATAGATAATGATAGATGATAGATAATGATAGATAATAATAGATAATAATAGATAATGATAGATAATGATAGATGATAGATAATGATAGATAATGATAGATAATGATAGATAATGATGGATAATGATGGATAATGATAGATAATGATAGATGATAGATAATGATGGATAATGATAGATAATGATAATAATGACAGATAATGATAGATAATGATATATAATGATGGATGATAGATAATGATGGATAATGATAGATAATAATAGATAATGATAGATAATAATAGATGATAGATAATGATAGATAATGATAGATAATGATGAGTGATAGATGATGATAGATAATGATGGATGATAGATAATGGTAGATAATGATAGATAATGATAGATGATGATAGATAATGATAGATAATGATGACCGATAGATAATGATAGATAATGATGGATGATAGATAATGATAGATAATGATGGATGATAGATAATGATAGATAATGATAGATAATGATAGATAATGATGGATAATGATAGATAATTGGATGAGCGAAGCGAAGACTCAATTACACTATACCGAAAAAAAAGTGCCTGTTTTTTTTGTTTTTTTTGTTTTTTTGTTCGCGCTCCACAGGTCAGACAAAAATTCAAAATCAGTTTAAACTTGGCACACACATGAACCCCTATCTGACTTGATGCTGTATAGTTCTGAGGCGCGATCGGTTCAACTACTTCTGAGAAAACTCATTCCAAAGTTTTCAAAAATCCCATTAGAATAAGCCAGAGGAAAACATTCGTGAAAAATATTTCATCTGAGAGGATTCAAATTTTCAGAGAATTTCAATCTAATAATGATACACATTATTCCGAACTTTTACTCAAATCGGATCAGCCATTTCCATGTAAAAAAATATATAATGTTATTTGTGTCAATTATTCAAAGCTATTAAGATACCTATTAAATCAAAGCAACAAGTGTCACCACTTGATTGTAAACGATTAAAACAAAGCCTTCTTTATTATTTAAATTATTAATTGGATGAGCGAAGCGAAGACTCAATTACACTGTACTTGAAAAATCGAATGTGTTTTTTTTTTTTTTTTTTTGTTTTTTTGTTCGCGCTCCACAGGTCAGACGAAAATTCAAAATCAGTTGAAACTTGGCACACACATGAACCCCTATCTGACTTGATGCTGTATAGTTTTGAGGCGCGATCGGTTTGACCACTTTTGAGAAAACTCATTCCAAAGTTTTCAAAAATCCCATTAGAATAAGCCAGAGGAAAACATTCGTGAAAAATATTTCATCTGAGAGAATTCAAATTCTCAGAGAATTTTGATCTGATAATGATACACATTATTCCGAACTCACTCAAATCGGATCAGCCGTTTCGATGTAAAAAAAAAATATAATGTTATTTGTGTTAATTATTCAAAGCTATTAAGATACCTATTAAATCAAAGCAACAAGTTATTATTCAGACTCAGGTCTGAAATGGGCTACGCACACAGACACTATCATCAGAAGAGCTAATAAAAGACTATACTTTTTGATGAGAACTCTTAAGAATAGTAGTAAGGAAGCCAAGGGAAAAGCTTATACGGCACTAGTTAGGCCAATACTTGAATACGCCAGTGCAATCTGGGATGTTAACAGAAGAACGGACATAAAAATGGAGAATATTCAAAGTAAAGCTGCCAAATTCGTTGGTGGAGGAAAATGGGTGAAGGCAGTAAAGAAGAGAAGATTAATCAGCGAGCTAACAAAAGCAGAGCTTGGAGAAGAGCTGAAGAAGCGAAAGAAATTAACAGCTGGTAATAAAGCTCAGCTTGCTCAAAATATTGAGAGAATGGCTGCAGAAGAGGGAGAGGAGATAGGGTGGGTCACAGTGACAAGTTATGAGTATAGGAGTGCTACGGCAATGGTGAAGGAATTGAAATGGGATGCACTGAGTAAGAGGAGGAAAGTGGCAAGATTGGTTGCGATATTCAAAGCGTACAGAGGGGATAAGGCATGGAAGGAAATCAGAGCCAGATTCGGAACACCGCATTTTCAGGGTAGGAATTACCACCGCCACAAGATCACGGCGGAAGGATTTGGAAGGCGGAAGCAGGTTGGAAACACATTGGTGGATAAGGGAATCGATGGGTGGAGAGGTTTGCCTCAGAGCGTGTTCGTCAACTCTCCATCAATTAATTTATTTAGGACAAGAATATTGGAAATTATTTAGACTTAACTTTGCTATTTATTATTATATATGTATATTTTTTTTTTTACTCTTTCTTATTTAAATATATGAATGTGCTATGTGCCACCGGATTATGAAATTCAATGCATAAAAATAAAGTTTCAATATAAGTGTCACCACTTGATTGTAAGCGATTAGAACAAAGCCTTCTTTGTTATCATATAAATTATTATTGGAAAATAAGATGGCAGTGATGTAATGGTTTGGATCTCAAGGTGTATATATATATAATAACCAATCCAAAGATAAGTTGATTTGTTCCAGCTCATCCATCAACGCGGAAACACATAACGCGTTTGCCTAGTGTAAAATAAGATGGCAGTGATGTAATGGTTTGGATCTCAAGGTGTATATATATTTAATAACCAATCCAAAGATAAGTTGATATGTTCCAGCTCATCCATCAACGCGGAAACACATAACGCGTTTGCCTAGTGATAGATAATGATAGATAATGATAGATAATGATGGGTGATAGATAATGATAGATAATGATGAATGATAGATAATTGGATGAGCGAAGCGAAGACTCAATTACACTATACCGAAAAAAAGTGCCTGTTTTTTTTTTTTTTTTTTTTTTTTTTGTTTTTTTGTTCGCGCTCCACAGGTCAGACAAAGATTCAAAATCAGTTGAAACTTGGCACACACATAAACCCCTATCTGACTTGATGCTGTATAGTTTTGAGGCACGATCGGTTCAACAACTTCTGAGAAAACTCATTCCAAAGTTTTCAAAAATCCCATTAGAATAAGCCAGATGAAAACATTCGTGAAAAATATTTCATCTGATAGGATTCAAATTTTCAGAGAACTTCAATCTGATGATGATACACATTATTCCGAACTTTTACTCAAATCGGATCAGCCGTTTCGATGTGAAAAAATATATAATGTTATTTGTGTCAATTATTCACAGCTATTAAGATACCTATTAAATCAAAGCAACAAGTGTCACCACTTGACTGTAAACGATTAAAACAAAGCCTTCTTTATTATCATATAAATTATTAATGGAAAATAAGATGGCAGTGATGTAATGGTTTGGATCTCAAGGTGTATATATATATATAATAACCAATCCAAAGATAAGTTGATATGTTCCAGCTCATCCATCAACGCGGAAACACATAACGCGTTTGCCTAGTGATAGATAATGATGGATGATAGATAATGATAGATAATGATGGGTGATAGATAATGATAGATAATGATGGATGATAGATAATGATAGATAATGATAGATAATGATAGATGATAGATAATGATAGATGATGATAAATAATGATAGATAATGATAGATAATGATAGATAATGATAGATAATGATAGATAATGATAGATATCGATAGATGATGATAGATAATGATGAATAATGATGGATAATAATAGATATTGATGCATGATGATAGATAATGATGAATAATGATGGATAATAATAGATAATGATAGATAATGATAGATAGTAATAGATAATGATGGATAATAATGGATGATGATGGATAATGATAGATAGTAATAGATAAAGATAGATAATAAGAGATAATGATAGATAATGATAGATAATAATAGATAATGATGAATGATGATAGATGATAGATAATGATAGGTAATGATAGATAATGATGGATAATGATGGATACTGATAGATAATGATAGATAATGATGGATGATAGATAATGATAGATACTGATAGATAATGATAGATGATGATGGATGATAGATAATGATAGATGATGATAGATAATGATAGATAATGATAGATAATGATAGATAATGATAGATAATGAAGGATGATAGATAACGATGAATAATTATAGATAATGATAGATAATGATAGATATTGATGGATAATGATAGATAGTAATAGATAATGCTGGATGATAAAAGATAATGGAAGATAATGATGGATGATAGATAATGATAGATAATGATAGATAATGATAGATAATGATAGATGATAATTGATGATAGATAATGATAGATAATGATAGATAATAATAGATAATGATAGATAATTATAGATAATAATAGATGTTGATAGATAATGATAGATGATAGATAATGATAGATAATGATAAATAATGATGGATAATGATGGATGATAGATAATGATAGATAATGATGGATAATGATAGATAATGATAGATAATGATAGTTAATGATGATTGATGGATAATGAGAGATGATAGATAATGATAGATAATAATAGTTAATGATAGATGATAGATAATGATAGATGATGGATAATGATAGATGATGATGAATAATAATAGATAATGATAGATATTAATAGATAATGATAGATGGTGATAGATAATGATAGATAGTAATAGATAATGATGGATAATAATGGATGATGATGGATAATGATAGATAGTAATAGATAAAGATAGATAATAAGAGATAATGATAGATAATGATGGATAATAATAGATAATGATGAATGATGATAGATGATAGATAATGATAGGTAATGATAGATAATGATGGATAATGATGGATACTGATAGATAATGATAGATAATGATGGATGATAGATAATGATAGATACTGATAGATAATGATAGATGATGATGGATGATAGATAATGATAGATGATGATAGATAATGATAGATAATGATAGATAATGATAGATAATGATAGATAATGAAGGATGATAGATAACGATGAATAATTATAGATAATGATAGATAATGATAGATATTGATGGATAATGATAGATAGTAATAGATAATGCTGGATGATAAAAGATAATGGAAGATAATGATGGATGATAGATAATGATAGATAATGATAGATAATGATAGATAATGATAGATGATAATTGATGATAGATAATGATAGATAATGATAGATAATAATAGATAATGATAGATAATTATAGATAATAATAGATGTTGATAGATAATGATAGATGATAGATAATGATAGATAATGATAAATAATGATGGATAATGATGGATGATAGATAATGATAGATAATGATGGATAATGATAGATAATGATAGATAATGATAGTTAATGATGATTGATGGATAATGAGAGATGATAGATAATGATAGATAATGATAGATAATGATAGATAATAATAGTTAATGATAGATGATAGATAATGATAGATGATGGATAATGATAGATGATGATGAATAATAATAGATAATGATAGATATTAATAGATAATGATAGATGGTGATAGATAATGATAGATAGTAATAGATAATGGAAGATGATGATGGATATAATGATGGATGATAGATAATGATAGATTATCATAGATAATGTTAGATAAAGTGGGTAATGATGGATGATATATAATGATGGATAAAGATAGATAATTATAGATGATCATAGATGATAGATGATAGATAATGATAGATAATGATAGATAATTATGGATAATGTTAGATAATGATAGATATTGATAGATAATTATGGATGATTATAGATAATGATAGATAATGTTAGCTTATTTTGGACAATGATAGATAAAGATAGATAAAGATAGATAAATAATGATAATGATAGATGAGAGATGATGGATGATGATAGATAATGATAGATAATGATAGATAATGATAGATAATGATAGATTTCGATAGATAATGATAGATGATGATGGATAATGATAGATAATGATAGATAATTAGGGATAATGATAGATAATGATAGATAATGATAGATAATGATAGATAATGATAGATAATGATAGATGATGATGGATAATGATAGATAATGATCGATAATGATAGATAATGATAGATAATGATAGATAATGATAGATAATGATAGATAATGATGGATGATGATGGATAATGATAGATAATGATCGATAATGATAGATAATGATAGATAATGATAGATAATGATAGATAATGATAGATAATCAGGGATAATGATAGATAATGATAGATAATGATAGATAATGATAGATTATGATAGATAATGATAGATAATGATCGATAATGATAGATCATGATAGATAATGATGGATAATGATGGATAATGATAGATAATGATAGATAATGATGGATAATGGTAGATAATGATAGATAATGATAGATAATGATAGATAATGATGGATAATGATAGATAATGATGAATAATGATGAATAATCATGGATAATGATAGATAATGATGGATAATGATAGATAATCATGGATGATGATATATAATGATAGATAATGATGGATAATGATAGATAATCATGGATGATGATATATAATGATAGATAATGATGGATGATAGATAATGATAGATGATAGAGAATAGTAGATAATCATAGATAGTTATGGATAATGATAGATGATGGATAATGATAGATATTGATAGATGAAAGATGATAGATAATGATAGATAATAATAGATAATGATAGATAATGATAGACAATGATAGATAATGATAGATGATGATAGGTAATGATAGATAACGATAGATAATGATAGATGATAGAGAATAGTAGATAATCATAGATAGTTATGGATAATGATAGATGATGGATAATGATAGATATTGATAGATGAAAGATGATAGATAATGATGGATAATAATAGATAATGATAGATAATGATAGATAATGATAGATAATGATAGATAAAAGATGATAGATAATGATGGATAATGATAGATAATGATAGATGATAGAGAATAGTAGATAATGATAGATGATGGATAATGATAGATATCGATAGATGAAAGATGATAGATAATGATAGATAATAATAGATAATGATAGATAATGATATATGATAGATAATGATAGATAATGATAGATAATGATAGATAAAAGATGATATATAATGATAGATAATGATAGATAATGATAGATAATGATAGATGATAGATGATAGATAATGATAGATAGAGATGGTTAATTATGGATATGATAGATAATGATTAGATAATGATAGATAATGATGGATAATGATAGATAATGATGGATAATGATAGATGATAGATGATAGATAATGATAGATAGAGATAGTTAATTATGGATAATGATAGATAATGATTAGATAATGATAGATAATGATGGATAATGATAGATAATGATGTATAATGATAGATGATAGATGATTTCTGATGATAGATAATGATAGATGAAAGATGATAGATAATGCTAGATAATAATAGATAATGATAGGTAATGATATATGATAGATAATGATAGATAATGATAGATAATGATAGATGAAAGATGATAGATAATGATAGATAATGATAGATAATGATAGATAATGATAGATGATAGATGATAGATAATGATGGATAAAGATAGTTAATTAAGGATAATGATAGATGATAGATGATAGTTAATGATAGATAATGATAGATAATGATAGATGATAGATGATAGATGATAGATAATGATAGATAATGATAGATGAAAGATGATAAATAATGATAGATAATAATTGATTATGATAGATAATGATAGATGATAGGTAATGATGGATAATGATAGATGATGATAGATGAAAGATGATAGATAATGATAGATAATAATAGATAATGATAGATAACGATAGATGATAGATGATAGATAATGATAGATAAAGATAGATAATTATGGATGATGATAGATGATAGATAGAGATAGATAATGAAAGATGAAAGATGATAGATAATGATAGATAATGATAGATGATAGATAATGATAGATAATGATAGATAATGATAGATGAAAGATGATAGATAATGATAGATATTGATAGATAATGATAGATGATAGATGATAGATTATAGATAATGATAGATAATGATAGATAATGATAGATGATAGATGATAGATCATGATTGATAATGATAGATAATGATAGATAATAATAGATACAAGATGATGGATGATGATAGGTAATGATAGATGAAAGATAATGATATATAATGATAGATAATGATAGATAATGATAGTTAATGATAGATGATAGATGATAGATAATGAAAGATAATGATAGATGATAGATAATGATAGATAATGATAGATTATAGATGATAGATAATGATATATAATGATAGATGATAGATGATTGATAATGATAGATAATGATAGATGATAGATAATGATAGATAATGATAGATGATAGATGATAGATAATGAAAGATAATGATAGATGATAGATAATGATATATAATGATAGATCATTGATGATAGATAATGATATATAATGATAGATGATGGATGATTGATAATGATAGATGGTGATAGATGAAAGATGATAGATAATGATAGATAATGATGGATGAAAGATGATAAGATGATGATGATTATGAAGTAATAATAATCATCACTATATAATAATACTTGACGTGAAGCTTCTTGTTCATTTATTCGTCTTTGTTTGGCGTCTCCATAGGTACGGGTCGAACCAGTTGAACAGATGAACGATGAACAGGATACTTTGGAATATAGGTAAGAAGGAAATTTGATGAAAGGCAGAAAAATTTCCCTACACAACCTGAATGTTATTGGAATGAGAAATACAGAACAGTAGATGAATAACAGGATGAAAAATAGTTGATAGAAGAATATTCATAACTGGTGAATAATTGAATAGGAATCATAAAAAGTAGAACTATTGAACGATATAATATTGGTGAATAGCTCAACATGATATGTGTGGAAAAGTGTATCATGTAGCTTCATTGCTGCGCGTTTGTTTGGTTTGCATTGTACTGCGTTGTTTCGTTGGACTAACGATAAGCTTGCCACCCCACCACGTGACTCAAAACACCAGAACACCGTCTATTGCCAAGATCCAGTTTCCGGCTCATAATGCGGTCGAGTGGCTAGCTCAGACAAACCATCCAACGACTACATCGGTTCAGTCTGGCATATCACTTGAACAGCCAGACACCTTTTCATGCATTCAACCCATTTCAATATTATTCCATTCGTGGAAGTAAACAGAACAATTGTTGTCTTATGCAAATGAATACTATCAGTAATTCTCATTGCTGGATAAGAAACATTACGAATGCGAGTAATATACAATTGACGATAATATATTCATATATTCAAATATGTATATAAATATATATATATATATATATATCTATATATATATATATATATATTTATATATATATATATATATATATATATATATATATATATATATATATATATATATATATATATATATATATATATATATATATATATATATATATATATATATATATATATATATATATATATATATATATATATATATATATATATATATATATATATAAATATATATATTCGGACCCTACGACACACTGTATTGATAGCTACGATCTATTGGCGTCGATGAATGATATATGAGTTGGTGAGATGACGAGACGAAAGGTTATTTCATAAGGTGTATTTGGATAGTGTGAGAAGTCAGTCGTAGCCTGTTGTTGAGGAACCATTCCAGTATTGAGCTGAACGATAGAGAGAAACCACGATGCCCACCCATAACACCTTCAAATCGCAGCATACGCGTTGTTAGATGAGCAATGTGACATTGTATATCTATGAAATGTGATGGCATTAAGTTATATATATGCACCTAGAGTACAGGTTACTATCTCACTGCCTTCCTGTTTCATTTGCTGTTCATTCAAATAATTTCATAATTCAATTGACGACACGCAATAGGCGTGGCTTTACCAGTCAGCCAGTTGAATCATATCATTTGTGGTTATGTGAAGATACCCCGATTGGATATTAGAATTTGACTACAGTTCTGACTGCCTTTTTGATGGACGGTATGATTTCTGTCGTTTTGGGGTGGAGACTGCGAGTCGTCAATTGCTTTAATTGACGTAAACAATTAAATTACACATTTTATTTCATTGAATCGACTTTTCAGATTCATTGCAAATCTGATACGTGTTCTATCATTATATATTCAGATTCCAGCAGGATTTGAAATTGTTCGGAGAAAGTATTTTTTTCCAAAACTTCCTTCTCTATAGGTTATTCTAATGCATTTCAAGAAACAATGGGAAATGTTTTTCATCAGTAGTGGTGCTATCAATGGCGCCTCAGAACTATACATTATCGACTTGAGTGATGACACATCTGTGAAACTTTCAACAAACTTTCCACTCTCGTTTGACCTGTGGAGAGCGAACAAAAAAAAACAATTTCCTTTTTTAGTACGATAAAATTGGGTCTTTTATTTCAGTTTATACTGGGTTCAACGACGTACTGGATGGCTAAAAATGAGATCTATTGGCGTCGGATAAATCATCAGAGAGTTGATGGGATGATGAGGTGAAATTGTGTTTTACATAATGGAAAGGATAGTGGGAAGGAAGCGGTCGTGGCCTCTATTGTAGAAACCATCCCATCATTAGTCTAGATTACAAAGCAGAATCACGACAAAACCCTGTGAAGATGGACGGTGGCGTGGATCGAACCAGTTCTGATATGCCCCTCACCTACCGGATCACAGGAAGCGAGTGCGTTAGCAACTGCGCCGCATGTACCGGTTCGAGTTTCCGCTTCGATCATCTAGCAGTTGTTGATAATCACAAACAGTTGACGAGAGAGAGTATCGCAGTCGTGGTTGGAATGAAGATGGTGAGGGTTGAGGTGGTGGGGGGGGTTGGGGTGGGGAGTGGAGGGTTGGGGAGGGGAGGAGGGGAGGGGAGTGGAGGGGAGGGGAGGGGGAGGTAAAGGGTATGAGTGTTGTTCAACCTTGACGGGTTTCTAATAGAAACTCGTAATATTGTGCGAGAAAAGTTTGTTTCTCTCTCGTTTATCCTCACCGGATGTCGACCTGCCGGCCAATCAGGATCGAGTTTGTGGCGACAAAGCGCCGCTGTGATTAACTGCTTCCTGTTTGGAAGCCTGACGCTTGAGTCAACAAACGAGGTGATCAATTCACGCAACACCTCGTCTTCTGTCATCTCATCGCCTCCAAGTTGCCCCCAGTCGACCAATCGCCGCTACTGTCACGCTAGATCCCCGCTACAGTCACGATAGATCCCCGCTACAGTCACGCTAGATCATCGCTACAGTCACGATACACTATCTTGGTTCCTTTCTCAGACACGAAGACTGATTAGATCATTAAATCATGGGTCTTTCTAGGGAATAGTAATTGTTAAATTAGGCTAATTAGCAGATAAAATTGATATTAAACCGCTGGTTACCAATGCTGTTCTCTAACTATCATTAAGACATTTCAATTCTCCGTAACACGCAACCTTGGTCTGACATTCGATGTTTGTTGAAAGAATTAAACTCAACGAGACGTCTAGTCTAACATCTAGGGCGTGATTTCAGATACGATTCAGTGATACCAACATACGCCATCATCATATAAGGGTGTACCCACATGCCACCCTCGGTGGCTCGGTCAACTGAAACCCGAACTGAAACCAAACTGAAAGTCACCGTGGGCGTGGGTTTGAGCCCCACTGAAGGTATGGGTTGTTTAAATGTCATTTCACTTATCATTACTTCATAGTTTCATAATCACGTGCTCATTCGTACCCCCGTATAAAATGGCTGTTGGTGGGGTCGTTTGGCAAACAATAATCAATCAATCAGGTGTACACTAACTCCCATACTAATAACACGACCGGTATTTGTGTTTTTTTTCTGGACAAATCAGAGCCAGCTAGGTCCCAATTGCTGGTGGTGATTCAGCGACTCTCTTGTGAACCAGATGTAGAGTGGCTGTGGGGTACCGGTGTCATTGTTGATCTTAAAAAATCTATCATTTTCGTGCAGAAATGACGACTCGAAATAGGCGTGGCTTCACCAGTAGGCCAGTTGGATCTATATCATTTGTGGTCATTTGAAGATACCCCGATTGGAAATTTGAATGTCACCACAGTTATAACAGCCCTGTTGATTGGACGGTATGATTTGTGACGTCAATGGGTGGAGACTGCGAGTCGTCAATTAAGGCCACTGCCAACACGATTATCTACTGAGCCGTGTATAGTTTGATATAAAAACGGCAGTTGCGCTGGCAGAAAGTTGAAACTGGACGAAGATGCTGTGCCCGGAAATAAGTTGCTCAGAAGAAGCGAGTCGGTTCACCTCGTCTTAATGATAGAGTATGTTGATATCCCCACATCGTGGATCAGATGCACACTTGTAGGCGCATAGAATAGTTTAACCAGAAATTTAATTTTTAATTTTTTATAAATTTTTTTTTTTACTCATAATGTGTTCCGGACTTTTGGAAACTGAAAAACTTTCATCTGCGTCGGAAAATAATGGTCACAGACAGTGCAGTTCTGGTGTTGAAGCTAATATGTTTTGAATAATTAGAATGGGGTGGTAAGATCGCCCTTGTGGTGCCCCATCCAAGCGATCCTACTTTTCATCCATAGCCTTGATTGGGGAACAATGATTTTGTATCTAGTTTCGATGTTATTAAAAAAAAAAAATTGAATTTCAGTCAGATTTGAGAAATCTTATACTTTACTTCTGATGGACTTTTAAAGCTCAAATTGCTGTTGATTTTCCATTTTCCGTCAATTTTTTTCTTTTCTTTCTCTGCCTGAAGCTTCTATATTTCGCAACAAGTCCTGTAGCTGATGATATTTTTGGTAATTTTGTGTAAATGTAAGCGAATAGTATAGGCCTATCATCGTATGAATCATCATAATCAATATTGCAATATTATTAATTATTTTTGCAAACGTTTCTG
Organism: Brachyptera risi; assembly: GCA_964007535.1. Taxonomy (NCBI): domain Eukaryota; kingdom Metazoa; phylum Arthropoda; class Insecta; order Plecoptera; family Taeniopterygidae; genus Brachyptera; species Brachyptera risi. The sequence continues at coordinate 14,884 of CAXFZR010000361.1, forward strand.
TTTCATGTTGTTTCTCCATAAATAGTATAGATTCTGAACCGTACTCTATTCTTTTTCAGACAGCCCGCACACCAGACATTGTCTTTCACCATACCTAAATTCAGAATTTCATTTAGAATTTTCAAATGTAACAGCAAAATGGTCTTGTATCTCCATGTATGTATATGTAGAACTCTAGAAGCAGGAATAACATGATTTGAAATTGAATTGATTGAATGAGTATAAATAACATCTGAGTAAATTTTACCCATATTTTGTTCATAGGTCTAGTTCTAGTTCGTACAATATCAGGATATTTTCTCACCACTATATTTCTTACCTCTATACCACTATGTGTGGCAGCAACAGCACGGTTACACGAAAAGTTCCCAATTGAAATAAACCTATGCGCCCATTCTACCGCTGATTCAAAGAGGATCCTGTCGGCAAAAATATAATTCCTCTTTTTTTTTAGTATGTTTGTCTTTGTGATTTTCTGTGTCCACATCACTATTTTTTATGTGCAAATTCGAATGAATAGGTCATGGAGATAATTATTCCATCTCCGTCCGTGTCAACAATTTCACCAAAGTTGTCCAATGATATTTACTTACTTCTGTATTTTTGTAACTGTTATATCATTCAATTCAATTCAATTTGAACACATTTTTATTCTCTCTCATAACTATACATCCTGAACACACAGACAAAATATAGAAAATATTGATAAATAGAGAGAAGCCCGCATAAGAGTAATTGGCTCTTGTGTGCGGGCTACCTCGAAAAAACAAGCGTTTGGCGGTGTTTTTCCGCACTATACAAATAACACAAATAAACAAAAACACACACGAACAAAATAATAATAAGTGTTATAATGTACAGTTAATGTTAATAATATATTGATCAATTTAAATTCAGAATATGAATAAAGTATGAACCCAAAGAGAGAAATCAAAGCAATATTGAGATATACAAAACAAAACTATCATATCGGAATCTACAATTGAATACATATTATAATGAATACCAACACGACTTTTAAATAATTGCAAAACCATGATACTCATGCTTGTTCATAAACATAAACACATGACAAAGATGACAAAGACCCAATGAAACTAGCAGAGATGAATAGAATTAAAAGTAGAGATAGCTCTTGCAAACGTCACGGCCTTGTTCAGAAATCCATTCTTTATCTCTGGTTAAAATGAATTCATGCCAGCTCAGCGATTTATGGATCATTCTGTAGCTGATTTTGTCTTTCATAAGTTGGCTATCAAGTCGTTCGATATCGAAAGCTCGAGAAGCGACCTAATCTTGTAGGTTGACGTCATCATTCAAATGATGAAAATATTCAAAATATTATGATGACTTCCAACTTCAAAGCCAGCTTATAGGAAATAACAATATTAAGATTTCAGGAACTATTCGTGCTAGAGACATGTTTTTTTTTTACTCTTGCTTTCTGTATTTTGCATGAAATCACCCTGATTCGAGTGTGTGACATACATATCGTCATGTCAATACTCGTTTCAGCCACATCCATTTTTTGTTTTTTTTCATTCAATGGTTTGTCTTTTTTTCAGTGCACATTCCAGCCATATCTGAGACCATTGTATGATCAGACTTGTGTACAATTATAATCAAAGTATGTTCAATTACACAATGGTAACGGAAATGACTAAAATAGGCACTAAAAAAATGTCAAACTAACAAACAAAAAAAAAGTGAAAAATGGATATGGATGAAACAAGTTCTGATATGACGATATTTAAAATTCAAAAGTGAAAAATTCATGTCAAAACGTAGTGAATTTTTTTCTTCCAAACATATATCTATATGAAACTTCAATATGTAATGAATAACATGATCGGACGATTCATCGAGATTGATTTTATAGCTAACACTTGAAGCAACATTAATACAAATTCTAAACTATCTGTTCCTAAATTTTGTCATATTTACATGTTAATTCTACCCAGCAGGGTCCCCTTTTTGAATCATAGGCTGTATTCAGAGTACTCATGTACCACATCGTCTGCTAGCATTGGTGAGTTATGTCGGTACATTTCCTTCGTGTTGAGTCTCATTGAGTTGAGTCTCATTGAGTTGAGTCTCATTGAGTTGAGTCTCATTGAGTTGAGTCTCATTGAGTTGAGTCTCATTGAGTTGAGTCTCATTGAGTTGAGTCTCATTGAGTTGAGTCTCATTGAATCAAGTCTCATTGAGTTAAGTCTCATTGAGTTGAGTCTCATTGTGATGAGTCTCATTGAGTTGAGTCTCATTGAGTTGAGTCTCATTGAGTTGAGTCTCATTGAGTTGAGTCTCATTGAGTTGAGTCCCATTGAGTTGAGTCTCATTGAGTTGAGTCTCATTGAGGCTGAATCGACCACCACATGTGACCACGAATACTATCCACTACTAATGACATAATTATAGTATTTTCATTTTCGATTGATTACAAGTGATTTGCGAAAAGTCAGGTAATATATTTACATCTGAACACATATCTCCATAGTTACAATATACGTCCGCTGTCCGAAAAATTGTTACTTCAATGAAAGTGTCGACCAAATCGATATTTTTTGTACACACACACATATATATATATATATATATATATATATATATATATATATATATATATATATATATATATATATATATATATATAAATATATATATATATATATATATATATATATATATATATATATATATATATATATATATATATATATATATATATATATATATGGATATATGGATATAAATATCTATATATCTATATATATATATATATATATATATATATATATATATATATATATGCTGTCGATGCGCCTTAAAACCCTAATATTCATTCATATATATGTATATATATATATATATATATATATATATATATATATATATATATATATATATATATATATATATAGATATATATATATATATATATATATATATATATATATATATATATATATATATATATATATATATATATATATATATGGATATATGGATATATAGATATAAAAATGTATAAATATATATATATATATATATATATATATATATATATATATATATATATATATATATATATGGATATATATAGATATGAACATATCTATCTCTCTCTCTCTCTCTATATATATATATATATATATATATATATATATATATATATATATTTAACTATATATATATATATATATATATATATATATATATATATATATATATATATATATATATATATATGTATATATATATATATATATATATATATATATATTCATATTTATATATATATATTCATATATATATATATATATATATATATATATATATATATATATATATATATATATATATATATATATATATATATATATATATATATATATATATATAAATATATATATATAAATATATATATATATATATATATATATATATATATATATATATATATATATATATATATATATATATATATATATATATATATATATATATATATATATATATATATATATATATATATATATATATATATATATATATATATATATATATATATATATATATATATATATATATATATATATATATATATATA
>CAXFZR010000362.1:0-7500 GCA_964007535.1 Brachyptera risi
TATATATATATATATATATATATATATATATATATATATATATATATATATATATATATATATATATATATATATGAAGAAAAAAAAAATAAAAATATATATATATATTTATTATGAATATATATATATATGTATATATATATATATATATATATATATATATATATATATATATTTATAAAGAAAAAAAAAATATATATATATATATATATTTATTATGAATATATATATATATATATATATATATATATATATATATATATATATATATATATATTTATATATATATATATATATATATATATATATATATATATATATATATATATATATATATATATATATATATATATATATATATTCGATATGAATATATATATATGTATATATATATATATATATATATATATATATATAATATATATATATATATATATATATATATATATATATGAATGAATGAATATTAGAGTTTTAAGGCGCATCGACAGCGAGGTCATTTAGCGCATATATATATATATATATATATATATAAGAAGAAAAAAAAAAAATATATATATATATATTTATTATGAATATATATATATATATATATATATATATATATATATATATATATATATAAATATATATATATATATATATATATATATATATATATATATATATATATATATATATATATATATATATATATATATATATATATTGTTGGCGCCGTTATAAATCCAATAGGATTCATTTGTGACGCGGGATGATAATCTTACGACTATCGACGAGTGAATTTGATGAATGGACTGTATGTAGGGTAATTGAGGAAGGGTTTATAATAAATAGCACGATACCTGTGTTTCCCCTGAGGTATTTGTCTTGAAGCGTCTTGAAGCGTCGCGACGATGTTTGAGATAATGCACTTTGTGAAGACGTTGGGTGGGAGAAAGAAGTACGTACGTATTGGAGGTTGGATTTGGAACTAACGAAATGGTTTGGGAATTGGTGATGAATAAATGATAGAAAAGAAATAGTAAGGCTTGATTTAACTAAATAAACTTCACTGCATAACGGGGAGATACACTATGTAACTTGCATACACGAGAAAAGACACTGACGAACGGGTGTCCGAAACTGACGACTTACGCAGGCAATATAGGCCCAACTATACGACACGAGAGACGAAAAGTAAGTGACCTGAGATCGACTGAAGTGACAGGTACATGATGTGCCTGTTTGTGGTATCTAAAGGTCACGGATGACGACATAATAACTGGAGGCATATTGCGTATTACAACTAGGGGTAAGGGATGCGAAAACAAAACACAAGGGGGAAAGACCTAGTTGGTCGTCATAATAGGATTGGCGCAAACATACCGCCTACCATGGAAAACAATGTTTTACATAAAGAAAACGAAAATGATACGAAAAAACTTAGGAAAAGCACCCAAATCAACAATCGACGGGGAGAGAGACCAGTTTGTTCACTGGTGTCTTGTACACTCCGGTAGGAGTGCGCAAGGTCACCACACGGACTACTTCGTCCAGGCCGGGATGTACATGAGTTATCCGACCGATAGGCCAGGAAAGAGGGAAGCGTTGGGGTTCAAAAAGGAAAACGACGTCGCCTATTTGAAGATTGGGGGAGCCGCGCAACCACTTCCCACGTTGCATTTGGGAGTTCAAATACTCTTGGGACCAGCGGGTCCAGAACGTTTGGTGCAAATGACGAACGCGGTCCCAACGAGTCAAGATCCACTTGTCAACAGAAAAGTGCGATTCAGGGGGTGCGAGCAGAGACGTGCCTATGAGGAAGTGACCGGGTGTCAAGTAATCGGAGGACTCTTCGGGGTCCGATGCAGTGGCGCATAGTGGCCGACTGTTCAATACGGCTTCTATACGACAGAAGAGTGTAGAGTACTCTTCTTGAGTATATGCGTCGTCGGAAATGAGGCGATGAAGTAAAGCCTTTGCAGACTTGACGCCGGCTTCCCATAAACCACCGAAATTCGGAGCATGATGGGGGTTAAAACGCCAGTGTATTTGGCGGGCCGAGAGGGCGTCAGAAATGGAGGTCTTGTCCTCGGATAGAAAAGCGAAAATCTCGCGAAGATGCCTGGCGGCTCCTACGAAGTTAAGGCCGCAATCTGAATAAATATGCGCGGGAAGCCCTCGTCGCGAGCAAAAACGGTCCAGGCAAGCAAGGAAAGCTGCGGTGGTCAAGTTCGACACCATCTCCAGATGAACAGCTTTGGTGGCCATGCATATGAAGAGGCACAAATATCCTTTAGTGCGGGGCGCGTTTCGACGAGTACTAGTCTTCACGAGAAAAGGGCCGGCGAAGTCCGCGCCCACGTGGGCGAAGGCGCGAGAGAGCTGCACACGTGGGGAAGGTAGATCACCCATCGGGGGCTGCATGGGTTTGCTGCGAAACTTGTGACAAGTCAGACACCGATGAATACGCTGACGTAACAGCCCACGGAGCGACACGATCCAGTACCGTTGTTGAATAAGGGACTGGACCGTTCGGGGACCAGAATGTAGAGAAAGCAGGTGATAGTGATCACAAAAGAGCGCTGAAAGATGCGCTTCCTTTGGAAGGAGGAGAGGGTGACGAGCGTCAGCGGGTAGAGACGAGTGACGTAGCCGGCCGCCTACCCTGAGAAACCCGGAGGGGTCGAGAAAAGGCTTGAGAGCTGCAAGGCTGGATTTGACTGGCTGATGGTGTTCTAGTTGACGCAGCTCGGTGAGGTAGTAACGTCGTTGAGTTGCGCGAATGAACAGGTCGATGGCATCATTCAGTTCCGGAGGCGACAGCGGGCCGGTTGGAACAGCTGTTCGCGAACGCGTCGCCAGTAGGATACGAGCAAAACGGACTACGTGACCATAAACGCGTTGGGCCTTGCGTAGGCTTGAAAACTTGCAGAGATTGTCAAGTAGAGTGTCGACGGGGACGTGAGCGTTGAGGCTGACCGTAGCAGGTTTGACCTCCGGCAGCGCAGTGTCCGATACGAATGAAGGAGAAAAGCGTGGCCACGACGCCGATGAGTCGTGCAAGAAAGCGGGGCCGGACATCCACAGGCGGTGGTTCATCAATTCTGCGGGTGTCAAACCACGAGAAGCACAATCAGCTGGGTTGTCAGCCGAAGGTACATGGGCCCAGGAGTCGGGAGACGAATCTTCGGTGATTTCCACTACACGGTTGGCGACAAATGTTTTAAGCCGGTACGGAGGGGTGACCAACCAGGCCAAGACAATAGTGGAATCCGTGAATAAATGCACCGAAGAGATGGACAAATCGATTTCAGAGTTGGAGACATCCTTTAAAAGCCGAGTGAGCAGCACGGCGGCAGAGAGTTCCAACTTGGGTATGGTCAATGGTTTGACAGGGGCTACCTTACTTCGGGCACGCAAGATGCTGACCGAAGACGAAGAGGTTGGCGAGGCTTCGATGAGCACGTACAACACAGCTGCATAGGCTTTCTCGGAGGCGTCGCAAAACCCGATCAGTCAACGGAGTACTGTGCCGTTGGAGAAGATGCGCGGAATCCTGAAGAGGGATAGTTCGTGCACTTCGGCGACGGCACGCAACCAGGCTTCACAGAGGTGCGGAGGTAGAGTGTCGTCCCACGCGAGAGGAGTGAGCCATAGCTGCTGGAGGAACATCTTCATCCAGCACACGAAAGGCGTAAGAAAGCTGAGCGGGTCGAAGATTCGGGCTATGTAAGATAGCACTGAACGTTTGGTGACGGCTCCTTCAAAGGATTGAGTATTAAACGAGAAGGAGTCCGCACGAGGGTCCCATAGAAGACCGAGGATTTTGATGCCCAGGTCGTCGTTGGAAAATACGAGGGGAGTTTCCAGATGATTGGCCGGAAGGTTGCGCAGTGCGTTGGGATCATTGCTAGACCATTTTCGTCGCTCGAAACCTCCTAAGGAGAGGAGAGCCGTCAGTTCTTCTTGCAAGGTATGTGCTTGCTCGAGGGTTTCAGCACCAGACACGACGTCATCGATGTACGTGTGTGCAGTTAAAGCGAGGGATGCGAGCGGAAACCGGATTCCTTCGTCGGCGACGAGTTGGCGTAGAACTCTCTGAGCGAGAAATGCGGAAGGAGTAAGACCGTACGTGACGGTGTTCAGTTCGTACTCCTGAACGGGTGAGTCAGGCGTAGGGCGCCAAAATATATGTTGATAATGGCGATCAGACGGCTGGATGAGAATCTGGCGGTACATTTGACGTATGTCCGCGCAGACGGCGACGGGATGAGTGCGAAAACCGGTGAGAATATTGGACAAGTCACGTTGAAGCTTCGGACCACTCAACAAGAGCTGATTGAGCGAAACTCCCGCTTTATCGGGAGCGGAGGCATTGTAAACGACCCGAAGCTTCGTACTGGTGCTAGCAACTTTGTGCACGCAGTGGTGAGGTATCACATACGACGACGAAGTGGTGGCGAGTTGCATGTGTCGAGCCTGGCAATAATCAGTCATGAATTGCTGATAGGCGTCAGCATGGTCAGGAGTGCGTTTCAAACGACGTTCTAGCGCAAGAAAGTTCTGCATAGCAACGGCCCGATTATCGCCGAGGGTAGGGGGGGATGATGTAAACGGAAGCGCTACCGAATACCGTCCGGTGGCGTCACGTTCGTGCGTAGCGACAAAATGTTCTTCGCACCATTCATCCTCAGGACTTTGCTGGGGAGGACGTCGAACTTCCTCGGATTCCCAAAAAAGACGAAGTGTTCGGTCCAACGTCGGAGTCGAACACGCGAGAAGAGTGAGAGGGGGTGAGGTGGGCTTCTCAGAGTGAATAGGACCAAGCACCACCCAGCCGAATAGAGTGTTGAGAGCTGACGGAGCGTGTCCTACCAGCGTGTCGCCTGATCTCATCAAAATGCTCGGGTAGAGATCAGCGCCTATGAGAAAATCAACCTTGCCGGGAAGGTGAAACTGATGATCGGCTAGAGTTAGACCACGATACTGGTTGTAGACATCGATAGGAACATCGCTGTTGGGAAGTTCGGTCGAGATTGATGATAACACTACAGCTTGAACGCATATAGGTTCGTGGGGGAGGACGCGAGAGGTGATCTTGCAGTTAACCGTGCCAAAGACACGCGCAGCCGAGTTTCCGATGCCGACCAGTTCAGATTGCTTAGATTCAAATTGCAGGCCAAGCTTCTTGATTAAAGAGTGAGTGACCGCCGAGATCTGAGATCCAGAATCGATGACGGCACGAAAGGGTTGGAGGTTTCCTTCCGCGTCACTGATAAATGCGCGGACAGTACCAATTAGCACAGTCTTGACAACTGGGGTGTCATTCGATTGACAGGTTAACACTAGAGGGTTCGCGTGCGCAGCGGGGGTGGCCACGGCGGTTGCGGCACTGGCACTCGGGGTAGGGAGGGGTTTCACTCGAGGGGAGTGCAATAGCGAGTGATGTTGATTGCTCTGACAACTTGTACAAGCCCGTTTTGACTTGCACTGCTCACGTGTATGTGCGCCTAAACAATTAAAACATCGGTGAAGACGCCTTAAAGTTTGGTATTTCTCATCACGAGTTTGATTGAGAAACATGTCACAGTTGTAAAGGGTGTGGCTTTGCGAGCATAACGGACATGACTTCTGCTGTTGACCAGAGTGAGGTGACGTCATCTTCGAGTGAGATGCAAGCAATGAATTGACCCGTTTGACGGGCGATGAGGTACCAGCCTGATGCTGGCTTGAAGTTGGCACGTCGAGGCCACACAGTTCTAATGTCCGAGAGTGATCTTCAATACACTCGATCAAAGAAGCGTACGTAGGAACACTTTGCGACGAATGCTTGGCTTCAAAAGCCTTACGCGTAGAAACATCGAGATTTCTGGCTGTCAACGAAAGCAGGATATAATCCGCTAAATCGGGGAGAGATAGCGCTTTGAGCGCATTTATCGAGTTTTTATGAACTCGTAGAAAGCTTTGAAAGCCAGAGTGTGAATTTGACTTCAGAGGCGTAAATTCTAAAATCTGACGAATGTACAAACTTGCTATCACGCGAGGGTTTTGATAGCGAGTTACCAGTGCTTGAAGAGCAAGCGGATAATTCACTGGAGTTATTGGGAGACCAGAAATAACAGCTAACGCAGTTCCCTGAAGCGTGGACCTCAAGTAATGAAACTTTTGAATGGCATTCAGTGACTCATTCTCGTCTATTAGAGACTTGAATAAGGAATAATATTCTGTCCACTCAACAATATCACCAGAGAAGCTAGGAATGTTGATGCTAGGCAAAGAGACTGCTTGCATTGCCGTGCTTGCGTGAAGGTCTGGCATGTCCTGACTAACCACTGGAATAACCTTGGATTCAGCTTTCCTGAAGGCTGATTGAGCAGCGTATATCAAATCGTCGAAGCTGGCATTAACCTGTACTACGTCGAGTGGCTTCACGGTTGAGTCCAGCGAAACGTGCTGCATTATTTTTTGCTGCACGGCGTTGAATTCGGTTCGAATCACGGCAAGACGTTCGAACCTATCCCGCACTGCGTTTACATCGTCGAGCTTCAACGACTTGAATTTGTCATAGGTTCGCTGAATTTCAGCAAACAGTTCTTCACGCTGAACTATGAACAACCTTTGTGCACGGATTTGTTCATCCATGACGAAAACCGAAATGAAAGAATTTCTTTCTTAATGATAACCGAGCGTAAATTGAACAGACACGTGAATCGGGTTGCCTGAATCCCTACCCCTTGGAAAGTCGTCACTCAGAAAGTCGGTTCTTATAAATAATTAAATGTATTAATTGAATCTCTACCCCTCGGAATGTCTGTTCCATGGAAACTCGTCCCCCGCTATTTATATATACGAAAACAATTACTGAAACTGGGTTCTGTGGAAAGTCTTCCCCACCCAAGGTCGTCACCAATAATATTACATCTCTCGTTGCCGCGAGTGTTTCGACTGGAATCTAAATACACGATATTCGCTTCACAGAATTATTGAAACAGATTTCAGTCGTAAAACTCGCGGCAACGAGAGATGTAATATTATTGGTGACGACCTTGGGTGGGGAAGACTTTCCACAGAACCCAGTTTCAGTAATTGTTTTCGTATATTTAAATAGCGGGGGACGAGTTTCCATGGAACAGACATTCCGAGGGGTAGAGATGCAATTAATACATTTAATTATTTATAAGAACCGACTTTCTGAGTGACGACTTGAACGAGTGACGACTTTCCAAGGGGTAGGGATTCAGCCATCCCCGTGAATCAACGTTAATGCAAAAATGCACGAGAATAGGGCAAGGGACAACCAACTCGAAACGGTCGAGCGTCCCAAGCGAGTGGGAATGCGGGTAGTGACTATCACGAGGTCCCCTAGCGAAAAACCAACGAGAATGACGTAGTAGATACAAGAAATAGCACAGCAATGTGAAATGACGGACTAAAACGACGCTAGACACGGCTACAACGACGCTAGACCTACCGAGACTTATTCACGAGCGTCGAAAATAAGCTGAGATGATCGGG
>CAXFZR010000362.1:12500-25000 GCA_964007535.1 Brachyptera risi
GTAGTAGTAGTAGTAGTAGTAGTAGTAGTTTTTTTTTTTCAGAGTTCTTTATTTATTCAATGTACATGACGTATCTATTTCTAGACCCACTAAGCCACTAATGTGGTTTGTCTGTAGGTCTATTTTCATAAATAAATTACTTTTTTATATTTCTGGATCACGTACATAAACTAATTATAATATATGTAGGCTACATGAAGTTTACATTTTCATAAACTAATTATAATATAAACATAAAGTTTACACTTTGCATTTAACTTATAGTAACTTTTTTTTAACATGAACATTAGGTTTATAATTTTTACGAAACATGTTTATAGCAAAACATAAGTACCGAGAACACAATAACAAAAACATAGAAGATAATATTTCGAATATAGAAAAAGATGAAGAAAAAAACCAACATTTCATACAAGTTGCTTTTATAATAATTGATTTTTTAATAAATTTTTAATTTCTGATATTTTCTGCGAGGAACTTACTTCCGTTGAAAAAGTATTAAACATTTTTGGAATTAAAAATCTTTTGGTTTGAGTACCGTAGTTATTATAAATATCCCGAGGGAGAACAAATCTGTCCATATTTCTAGTTCGATAATGATGCTGGAGATGAATTTTAAATTCTGTTGAAAAGTAATTTGTTGTTATCAATATGAATTTATGTTGTTGTTTGACATTTAAAAAACAGCTTTGAACGGATGTATTTGCATTAACTGGTATCATAATTTTGAAAATTTGTTTTTGAATATTATGTATTTGATTAATGTAGATGTCAGTAGTGCCTCCCCATGCTAGAATTCCATACCTTGAAATAGATTCGACTAGAGCAAAATAAACTACTCTTAATACACCAAAATTAACATAAGGCTTCAGTATTCGAATACTATACGATGCTGGTCTTAATTTTTTACATAAACTATCTATATATTTGTCCCATTTGAAATGATGATCAATTAGGACGCCCAGATATGTGTGTTGGAATACATTATCTATGAAGGTGGTACAACTGCATCTGACACTCAGTGAATTGATATTTATTTGAAAGTTGCGATGTAAGCATGAATGACTATGGAAAACAAATGAATTGTTTCGTGATTTTTAAAAGTAGAATGTATATGCATGACTTTTGTTTTTTTATAGTTTATCGTTAATCCATTATCATGTGACCATCTTAGAATATTAGTGAAGTCTGATTGAAGGTTATTATTAGCTTGTTTCAAATTTTGGTGTACTGAAACTAAAGCTGTATCATCAGCATATACAAATATATTTGAATTTTCTACTTGTTGCAGCATATCGTTTACATAAAGCAGGTATAATAAAGGCCCTAATCGCGATCCTTGGGGTACCCCTGATGATATTTTTTCTAATTTACTAAAAGTGTCTCCAAATTTCACAGTGATGAATCGATCGAACAAATAATTTTTAAACCAAGAAAGTAGAGGCCCTCTTATTCCTGCCCTATCTAAACAATCTATTAATCTACTATGTAATAAGGTATCGAACGCTTTTGAAAAATCTATAAAAACAACATTAACATGAAGACCTTTGTTCAAGGAATTGTAAATTAAATCAGAAAAATCATTCAATAATAGGGCAGTACTTTTATTTTTTTGAAAGCCGTTCTGCCTTCCATCTTGAACATTATAAGCATTGATAAAAGTGATAATTTCTTGTGCTATATATCTTTCCATAATCTTCTCTATTTCTGGTGAAATTGAAATGGGCCGATAATTATTATACATTTTGTGATCACCATTTTTGAACATTGGTCTTACTATAGATTGCTTGAGTAAAGTGGGTATCGTTCCTGTTTTAACACACAGATTAATCAACCTAGCTATCACTGGACTGATTTGAGTAGTTATTAATTTCAAGACCTTGCTTCTGATTTTGTCTATAGTACAAAATAGTAGTAGTAGTAGTAGTAGTAGTAGTAGTAGTAGTAGTATACTAGTATCCTTATATAGTAGGATAGTAGTATCCTTTAACCCTCTTTCGAGGAAATCGGTACACAATTGATATATTTCACAATATAACTTATTAATAGCATTACATTTGAGTATGGCAGTAAGCCATCATTTATGATTCATCAACGAATTAGTAATTCCAGTATATCAAACAAATATTACAACAAATAATGATACATTACAGGATTTCAGGTTGATCGTTACGGAATTAGATAAATCAATAGATCTCGTATATGTAGACACTCTGATACATAGATATAGATAGCTGGATAATATGGATAGTCAGTTGAACAATAATTAGAACCAAAACGAGTTACAGAATATGTCAATACACAGACAAGTGAAGTTGTCACAGTGTGTCGCCATGGATATGACCGGATGCCGTGCCCTATTGTGTGTGACCCATCAGAACCCGCAGTGCGTGTGCGTGTGCGTGTGCGTGTGTGACCCATCAGAACCTGCAGTGCGTGTGCGTGTGCGTGTGCGTGTGCGTGTGCGTGTGTGACCCATCAGAACACGCAGTGCGTGTGTGTGTGCGTGTGCGTATGTGACCCATCAGAACACGCAGTGCGTGTGCGTGTGTGACCCATCAGAACACGCAGTGCGTGTGCGTGTGTGACCCATCAGAACACGCAGTGCGTGTGCGTGTGTGACCCATCAGAACACGCAGTGCGTGTGCGTGTGCGTGTGCGTGTGTGACCCATCAGAACACGCAGTGCGTGTGTGTGTGCGTGTGCGTGTGCGTGTGTGACCCATCAGAACACGCAGTGCGTGTGTGTGTGCGTGTGCGTGTGTGACCCATCAGAACACGCAGTGCGTGTGCGTGTGCGTGTGCGTGTGCGTGAGCGTGTGTGTGATAACATTCAAAGTGCGTTCATTACAATACATATCATGGGCATGTGCTGATATGCTTTAACACCACTCCTACAGACATATTAGACACGATGTGTGACACCAACCTATCCTATCAATAGGAAGAAGATGCTCCAACTTCCATACTGATAACATGGGAGGCATGTGTGGTTTCTTGTGGTCAGTTCAGAGCCGAAGGTTTCGATTGCCCGTCTTGATTTAGCGGATTCCCTTGTGAACTAGATGTAGATAAGAGTGGCTAGGGCACCGGTCGCATTGTTCAACTCACAAAATCTATTACTTTCTTAAAAAACAAATGCAACTATAACCATCAATAAAATTCTACTGAGCCGTGTATAGCACTGTTGAGCATTGTTGTTTCAAATAGTTCGATATAAAAGCGATAGTTGCGCTACAGGCAATCTGGACCCGGGAGTCGGGAACTGTCCCTGGAAATATTCCACTTTAAAAACCCGAGTTGGGACATCTTCTTTATATTATGATAATAATAATAATAATAATAATAATAATAATAATAATAATAATAATAATAATAATAATAATAATAATAATAATACAATAAGTATTAATTAGTAGAGTGATTTTTTTTTTTTTTTTTTGAGAAGATTTTTATTACACAAAAAATTAGTTGATTACAAATATCGTAGACCCACAAAGTCATAAAGACTTGTCTGCGGGTCTACTAATCATGTTGTCATACATAAATATAAACACAACAAATGTCTGGATAGCAGCTAGTTAATTAATATTACAATCTAAACAAATAAAATACTTCTTCACTTCTCTTCAAATAATAAATAAAACATATTAATCTTGTCATAATGATATTGCTAATATTAGCATTTGATTTTCCAAATTTTTAGATGGTAATTCACTATAAAATACAACTTTGCCAAATCCATTTTTTAATTTCATTTTTTACACCGGAAAGTTTTTGTATATTTAATAAATCAGGTGGAAGTTTGTTAAACATGGTCGGTATTAGATATTGTTTTTCCTGTTTTCCATACGAATTAATATAAATTGGTGGTACAAATTTGTCCTTGAATCTAGTTATGTGGCCATGTTCAGCTTTATTTTTGTGTTCACTTGAGAAATGATTATTTATGATGAAAATTAACAGATGCAATTGCCTTACAGTGAACAAATTCAGTGGAGCATTGTTTTTATTTTTTGAACTATAATTTTGAATATTCGTTTCTGAATGTTTTCAATGTTGTCTAAAAAATTATTTGTGGTGAAACCCCAAGACAAAATGCCGTACCTAATTATGGATTCAATAAGAGAATAATAAACTATTTTCAAAGTATCAAAATCAACGTATGGCTTCAATATACTAAGACTATACATTCCAGATTGCAACCTGTTACATGTTATTTGAATGTGCTTGTCCCATTTAAACTGGTTATCGATTACTACCCCTAAATACTTTTGCTGAAAAGTGTTTGTTATTTTGACACTACATGTACAGTTATTACCAAAATTGTTGCAAGTCCTAAAGTTACGATGAAGACATGAATAATTATGATAAACTAGGTTAATATTTTGAATAATTTTGAAAGGTGAATGAATATGCATAGTTGTGGTTTTCTTATAATTAATTGCCAAACCATTATCATGGGACCAACATAAAATATTGTTGAAATCATATTGAAGATACTCATTTGCCATGGAGAAATTTTTGTGAATTGACACAAGTGCTGTATCGTCTGCATATAAGAATACATTACATTTTTTAACTACTTTTAACATATCGTTTACATAAATTAGGTAGAGCAAAGGTCCTAAAATTGAACCCTGTGGCACTCCAGATTTAACCGAAACTAAATTACTAAACATGTTGCCAATTTTAACAGTCATGAATCTATTTTCCAAAAAATCTTTAAACCAAGCCAAAACAGGCCCTCTAATCCCAATTTTCTCCAAAGCATTTAATAATCTGTCATGTAGTAAAGTATCAAATGCTTTGGAGAAATCTATAAATAACACATTCACACAAAGATTTTTATTTAAAGCACCAAATATTAGATCAGAAAAATCATACAAAAGCTGACCAGTACTTTTATTTTGCTGAAAACCATATTGTTTCTTATCTATTATTTTAAAAGCATTTAAATAGGTTATTAATTGATCAGCCATATGTCTCTCCATAATTTTATCAATTGATGAAAGTATAGCAATTGGTCTTTAATTTTCAAACAGAGTGTGGTCACCATTTTCATAAACAGGCTTGATAATTGAATGTTTAATAAGGTCAGGAATTTTATGATGCATGTAGGTGAGATTTATCAATTTAGCAATAATCGGACTAATTTTTTGAGATATTAAGGACAAATCCTGAAATCTGATATTGTCAATTCCTGGACCTTTTCTAGTATTTGCGTTCATAATGATTTTTTTAATGGAGTCATTGGTAGCTTTTTTGTAGTACATAGACTGTAAGGCAACGTTTTCATCTTTGATAATAGTTTGCATTTTGCAATCATGCCGTATAGATTCAACTCCATTCAGAAAACTATCAACAAAACCATCCACTATGAAAGGTGAAATAGTTCCCATATGTTTAACAATAACATCATCAACAGACATTCGAGGTTTCTTTCCTATCAATGTGTTGATCTCACTCCAAGTTTTTCTAATATCAAATTTACAATCACTAAAACGGGTTCTGTAATATTTTAATTTAGCCCTAACAAGGAGTTTATTGATACAAATTCTATGTGTTTTATACATGTTTCGGTACATAATATTGTTTCTCGAATTAGGCCTAATTATAAAAGTTCAGGCCTATCACTCATTTTTTTTCCATTTTGTATTGTGATGAACTTTACATCTAGTGCAGTCAGTAAGGGTAAAAATATTGCATTTCCGGTTACCAGCATGAAATTTGGTACAGAGCTAGATAACACCATCACAATTCAAAATCGACCGGGGGGCAAACTGTCACTGACCTTGGTCACCTTTTTTCAAAATGGCGGTCAAAAAATAACATTTTCTCACGAAAAACAAGAAAAATAATTCGAGATACGACGAAATAATGTTGATAATAATGATTTTGATGGTGGTAACAATAATGTTGAAGATGATACAATTTTCGAAATGAGTTTGGGTGATCAAAAAACGAATATAGCGCTGTAGTACATCGTATAACCATTTTTGGGGGTTTCAAAATTGCGACCAAGGATTGACACATTGAATGAAAGATTGCAACGAGATTTTTTTCAAAAGTACGATTAACTGACGGCAGAGTTGGCTTTCCATGTCAAAATCAAGGTCAAAGGTCAAATGTTGAGTTTTTTCCATCATTTTCTAACTAATAAACGAAAATGTGTGTTGACTTTTCAATATGATCAGGAGCATGTTTCATGATTTGTATTTTCGAAAAAAAAGGCAATCCATTCATATAGCATATTTTGACCTCAGAATGGGTCAATTATTCAAATTTATGCAAACAATAAGCATTGACATTTTCTTCATTTCTCATCGTTTTATTGATGATCACAAGATTCGAACACGATCTATTGATCAGATTGAATATGTTCACAGTAAAACATGTTGTTATGGTCATAACAAAACGTATTCAAGGTCGAAGGTCAATATTTGAGGTCAAATAGCTTTTCAAAATATCACTTAATTATGCTTGTGGGTAATCTAACGACATGGAAATTTGATTGGAACAATAGAATATGAATAATGTTTCCTTGATGGTCCCACCAACAGTTAGTATATTTGAGGGTACGAATGAGCAGGTAATGATGAAACTATGGAGTGAGGATAAGATCGAGAACCAAGTTGAACGAAACTCGATGTGCAAGGCAGATGCGATATCTCTGTGAAGCGATCGGCATGCAACCGGTAGTAGAATGGGGGCTCCAGTGAAAAAAAAGCACTCATGCCATATACTGGATTCAAAATCGCGTCCAACGCTGACCATAGTTTCTAAAGGGTGCCTTAGTTGACTGAGTCACGGAGGGTTGCAATGGGAAAAATTCAATAGCAAACTAGACCCAAATATGTAATACAGTATGAAAACAGATTGATTCAAATTACAATACGTCGTCCGAAGAGTCATCTCGACTGATTTTCTTATTTATGAAAGGAATAATGGTTTGATTCAATTCTCATTTACTGATGAAACCCGAGAAAAATGATATTTTACTCCCCTTGTGTTCATAAATTGAAATCATAATATAATATTGGTGATGATATCATGTTCCAACTACAGCTATTCCTTGAAAGTCACTGTGAAATTATCAAACCTCGAGTAGTTGATATCATCACTGTCTTAGGTGACAGTATTTGTGCAATCTATTCACTTGAATGCAACATTGCACTTGATGATGTTCGCCTCAACTCCCAAGTACAGGAACAAGAATAGTACTTTCCAAGTTGTGAGTTTATCAATGCCCGTCTTCTATCACAGTCCTTTGCTGGCCTTGAACAATTGCTGAATGTCATGAATTTATTGAAATTTTAGCAATAATTAACTCAAAATTGATTCATTCGATAGGACCCACCTTGATAATATTAGAAGAGGGTGGGAATTGTACCACAATACGTTCAGTATAGATACTGATAGTCAACTATTTTTTCTTCTGATGATCACTGACGTCATCAAGCTTATGAAGAACCAAACCTATTGATCCATTTCCATCTAGATATATCTTGTGCTCACCAAAGCAATCATTGCATATTACAAGTGATGTGATCAGCTGATCATATTTAAATGAATATCAAATTATGAGAATTTTTCAATCTTTCCGATCTTGTGGTACACTATATAGGGGATGAATTTTGCTTCATGAGGTAGTAGGCCTGGAACCAATTAGAATCTTTACTCGGTGATTTCAAAATCTGAAATATTATCCACTGTATCGTTTGAGATTCAAACAATCAAAACTCGATAGCCTCGTTTCGGGGGTAGTTTTTGGGGAAACCAGAGCGAATTTGGCTCGCCCCTCAGTTGATTTGAAATCTCAATAGTACTTTCTATCCATGTACCAAATTTCGTGCTGGTAACCGGGAATGAATATTTCCCTGAATTTTTACCCTCCTGATCGCACCATAACTGGATAGTCTCATTTAAGGGGTAGTTTTGGGAACAAAGCGGGGTGAATTCGGCTTGCTTTCCGGTTGATTTCAAATTTCAATAGTATTTTCCATCCATGTACTAAATTTCGTGAATGGTAACTGGAAATACAATATTTCTGGACATTCGTACCCTACTGATCGTAACAAAACTGGATAGCCTCGTTTCAGGGGTAGTTTTTGAGAGAACCCGGGTGAATTTAGCTATCCCCCTGATTGATTTGGAATTGTCATAGTATTTTCCAGCTACTCATCTAATTTCGAGCTGCTAACCGGAAATACAATATTCGAGTGAATTTTTACCCTTACTGACCGCACCAAAACCGGATAACCTCGTTTGGGGGTAGTTTTCGAGGTAATCCGGGGGAATTTCTCTTCCCTCCGGGTGATTTGGAATTATGATAGTATTTTCTATCTATCTGTCAATTTTCGTGCAGGTAACAGGAAATACAATATTCAAGTACATTTTTTCGCACACTGACCGCACCAAAACTGGATAGCCTCTTTTAGGGGTAGTTTCCGGGGGAACCCGGGTGAATTTGGCTTGCCCCCCGGTTGATTTGGAATTGTCATAGTGTTTTTCAGCTTTGTACCAAATTTCGTGGTGGTAACCGGAAATGCAATATTCTGGTGAATGTTTACCCGTACTGACCGCACTAATCTGCTGTTTGTTGATGGAAAGAAGTGATCATTGCCCAAGAGACTTATTTCAAAGTGGAAGATATCAACATTCGTGTGTTTTGTTCACTCTTAATACCAATGCTGATAATGTCCGGATATATATCACAGAAACGGTTTTTACTTATAATGTGGTCCGGACTTTCGGAAACTGAAAGACTGTTATCTGCGGCGGAAAGTTATGATCACAGACAGCGCAGTCCTGGTGTTGAAGTTCATTAGTTTTAATAATCAGAATGGGGTGGTAAGATCGCCCTTGTGGTGCCCCGTCCAAACGATCCTAACTTTCATCCGTAGCCTTAATTGGGGCACAATGATTTTGTATCAAGTTTCGATGTTGATAAAAAAAATAAATATATCATGATAAAATAGGTTGGTATATCACTATGTCGTGTATGAGAGATGGCTAACGTCCCATCCAGGAGGCAGTGGAATAGGTTTCATTGTTGCTTGAACCGTTCCGTCAGTGGGCAGAGTATTGTTGTCAGCAACGCACGTGACCAGTGGCGTCTAACGGATGGTATAGAGATTAGATTAGATTTTATTGGGTTTTTTATACATTCCATTATACACTGTATGTAATACAGGCTGGTCATTAAAACCAATTTCATAAACTATTGATTGATTTAAACTTAAATAATTAAACATCAATAAACATCTAGACAAATATAAAGAAAACAAGAGGAACATTTTACACAAAATTGATTTCGAAATAGTCTTTTACATCATAAAGAACTTCATTTGTTAATATTGTTTCAACATGATGTCTAAATGTACCATATTTACTTATAGACGAGATTGTATGAGGTAAGTGGTTGAAGAATTTTAGTCCAATGTAATGGACACCTTTTTCATAAGATTTTAGTCTATGTGCTGGTACAGCAAAGTCAGCAGCGTGTCTTGTACTGTAATTATGAGTCTCAGATTGTAATTTAAACAGATTTTTGTTTTTATAAATGAAACATAGGGACTCTAATGTGAAGCAACCAGGAATTGTTAAAATTTGCTCTTTATAAAATAAATGTCTACACGTTTTCTTCCTACGAGTTCGCACAATTGTTCGAATGGCATATTTTTGTAAAGTAAACACACGACGAAGTGCAGAAGCAGAGTTTCCCCACGCTGATATTCCATAAGATGCAATTGAATGAAAATATGCATAATAGATCAATTTTAGACTAGATCTGCTCATAATGTCCCTCACTTTGAAAAGAGAGAAACAAGCTGTCCTGAGTTTTTTCGCTACGTATTCCTCATGCGAATCCCACCTTAGGTTTTCGTCCAACATTATACCAAGAAACTTGCCATCTGTTGATGAGCTTATGTACGTTTCCTCGGTAGTAATAGAGAGTTCTTTTTCACGTTGTTGATAGATGTTCTTAAAATAGATTAGCTTAGTCTTATTTACGTTCAGCAATAGCTTGTTGGATGAAAACCAATCATTCAATTCCCTTAAAGCTTCTTCTCCCTTCACTTTTAGTCCATCTAATGATTTTGCTTCTATAAGAGCACTCGTATCATCGGCAAACATCATTACACAAGTATCCTTCATATGTACTGGAAGGTCGTTCACATAAATAAGGAAAAGAAGAGGCCCCAATATTGAACCTTGTGGTACCCCCACAGTCAAATCTGCGTAACTTGATGATATCTTTTCTCCATTTGTTGTCATCACTTCTACCAACTGTGACCGCTCGGAGAGATAGGATTTAAGCAACTTATAAGCATGCCCTCGAATACCATATGCATTTAGTTTATTCAGTAGTATTGAATGGCTAACGCAGTCAAACGCCTTTGATAAATCGCACAGAATCCCTGCTACTAAGGAGCCACAGTCAATGCCACGTTGAATTTTATGTAGTAAGAAATGTATTGCCTGAGTGGTGGACTTGCTTCTTTGAAATCCTAACTGCGAATCTGATAGTAAATTTTCACCGTTCAGGAAGCTGATTAGGCGGTTGTACGCAACACGTTCTAGAATTTTTGAAATGATAGGGAGGATTGAAATAGGACGGTAGTTCGATGGATCAGATTTACCTCCTGTCTTGTAAAGTGGCAATACTTTTGCAATCTTTAGTTTCTTAGGAAATTCACCACAATCCAATGAAGAGTTGCAGATTTTGGTCAATGGTTGAAGTATATTACTGTAAGTGAGTTGTAATAGATGTGTTGACATTCCGTATATGTCGAGAGACTGTTTTGGTTTCAAATTACTGATTATTGATGCTATCTCGCTTTCAGTTACGGGGAACAGATATATTGACTTTTCTGTTTGTATCTTCACATCACTAACATTGCGGTTTGTTTGCTGTGCTTTTGTAGTTAGCTTAGAAGCAATATTTACAAAATAGTTATTCATGACATTTGATATGTCCACAGGTGTATCAAATTTTTGGCCTTCAATAGCAATTTCATCAATTGTGGTATGAGGAATATTTCTTCCTGTCTCGTTCTTTATTATATTCCATGTAGATGCAATCAAATTCGTGGACTGGCTGATTTTTGTATCAATCCAACCCTTTTTTGTTGCTCTCACCAGTCTTCTATATTCACGTTTTTATGCCTTGAGATCTAGTAGTAATGTAGCGGATTTAGTTTCGTGAGCTAATTTGTACATATTGTTAAGCGTCTTCTTCTTTTGTACTAGTTCTTTTGTAATCCAGGTAGGCCTACATTTTGACTTATCAAGTGTCGGTATCCTCTTGATAGGAAAACACTTTTCAAAGCTCTGCACGTAAGCAGCTATCAAGTTGTCTACCATGTCTTCAGGATTATTTAGTGTGGAGAATTTCTCCCAGTCTATGTTCTCTAAGTCTTTGTTCATTTTTGCATAATTTTCTTTGCTGTATACCCTCTTCATAATGAAACTCTTCTGTGGTTTGCTGGTAGGTGTGTTTACTCTCAGGTCCATCAGTTGTGCGGTATGATCAGATAAACTAAGGTTTATGACTGATGAGTTGAAAGAGTCCACGTCTGCATTTATAAGTATATTGTCAATGCATGTTGCGGAGTGTTCGGTTAGTCTAGTTGCTTCATTTATGGTCATAGTAATCCCAAATGATTGGATAAGATCGGTCAAGGACGCAATATCTTTGTTTTTCGATAGAAAATCTACCTTAAAATCACCACATATGACCACTTTCTTGTTTTCGTTATTCGCAAAGATATTTGTCAAAATCTTACTCAAACATTTTAGGAAAAGTTTGAAGTTTCCTTGGGGCGATCTGTATAATGCTATGATGATAATTGCTTTCTTTGTAGATGTAATTTCTGATAATTCAATTGCAGTTAGTTCCAAATGTTTCTCTGAATTGAAACGCATCAAATCGTTTCTCACTTTGGTATTTCCGAGACCATTTCTAATAAAAATACCAACACCCCCATGTTTGAAAGTTTTTCTACAAAAGAAAGCCGATTGATGAAATCCTTCAATGTTATAGAGATGGAGTTCTTCTGTACTTAACCAATGTTCGCTTACACATAGCACGTCAACATTACGATCACATAGAACTATCTCTAGCTCCAACGTCTTTGAACCTCTAATAGATTGAATGTTTTGATGAACAATTCTTAATATACCGGTAGGCCCATTCAAGGGATTCAGAGATTGTATATTCTGTTTTGCTATAGGCCTACATAGAGTGAAACAATCACTAGAAGTGAGGTGTGGACCAACATAAATGTTTTTGTTTCCCAATTCCGTGCCAATTCCAAATTCCATGTCATCATTGACACAGTCAACTTCACTTACGTGTGAGCCTGTGTCTGGGTCCGCGGCAGAAAAAAACGCTTGACAGCTACTCCCTTTGGCCAAAACTCAGGCTCAATCATTGATTCGAAAACGTCACTCGGCACACCCACTTTGAAAGACGAATATTCCCCCCTTGCCTGC
>CAXFZR010000363.1:2500-25000 GCA_964007535.1 Brachyptera risi
CGAGCTGATGAGGGCGACAGAATCAATCTTGTTCGAGATACAGTCGCTTTAATTTGTTTGATAAAATGTGATTGATAATGATATTCATCTCCCTCCATTATATTCGATTCAAAGCATTATGATGACCCTTATATCAGCTCTTTCTTTTACCTTATGTGTTACACCATCATACAAGATGAAATTGACTGCGCTCATCTCTCTAAACATCCAATTGCTTCAAATTCGAATCATTCAATTTCGAAAATATTGAATCAATCAATCATGGTTATCAGCACTTGTATTCATAGTATCTTCATTTACTAAACAAAATCCACTCTCCTCTAAGTATAAAAAGTCCGGATGACACAAAATATAACATTTGAAATAATGAAGTCTACGATGAAATTGAAGGTAATTTTGTGAGAAGTAAAGAATTGTGAATGATGATAAAATCAATATGAACCAATCTGTGTATCACCATTTTGACTACCATCTCAAGTTGAACTACAAAGCGATATGCAATATATTGATAAAAAAGTTGTATTTAGCGAATTGTTGAAATAGAGTGAGATTTATATATTATGAACCATCAACTTGTTTTTATCACTATATGATGTAGTAGTAGTGAAAGTAGTGAAACCTGTATTCAGATAGGCCTAATTGGAGAGAATGAAGTTTTTTTTCTATTTGAAAATTAAATAAGAAATTATCGAGAGTATTCGATTGAGCGTATTCTATTTTGATCACTATTCATGGACTGGAGTTAATGCTTACCTTGAGAACAATTAGTAACACCAGAATGTGCCAACAGAGAATTACTCGAAACTGCCGCGCCATTGTGTCTAATCACTCAGATAAGTATAGCAATCACGACACCCAGCTATTTCCACTCACACAGTTCACGTTGTACGCGTCATGCACGAGTGTATTCATTGCATTTATATCAAACTAATTATTGTTGTGATTTGGATTGACACATTCGATTATAAACATAACATTCCAATAAACTTGAAAATGCTTATATATCTTGATTTTGTTTGTTTCTTTTTTTATTGATGAATATTTGAGAGATGTTTGCATTCTTTTCAGTTTATTCGATTCAGTTTGTTTATTGATTGCTTCATCCAGTAATTTTATTCATGAGAAATGAACCGAAATGATAATTGAAAGGTTGGTTACATTATTATTCAACATATGAAATATCACAATTACTGAAGTATTTATGGACGAAAACTTTAGAGTGGGTCTTGCATTACCACGAAATGATATCATGGACACATTTTACAGGGTAGGTATGATAATTTTTCATACAGTTCTGAACTATTCGAGAATAATTCAAAAACATGATCGTCTGGAAATCAAAATGTAATCAAATGGAATATGAAGTTTGAAATTATCGCGGTTTACATCTTAGAAACATGTAATGGGGTGGCCAAAATTACCACTCACATTATTTCACCTCTCATATCTGATTCCAAGTTCTCATCCAGTGCTAAAACCAGAATGAACCATCATTTCTTCTTTTCATCTCGACATTTATATTGAGAAATGCTGAAACGGCTATTTCTAACAATTATTGTGATTTGGGTAATCGTGCATGTAGTGTTCAAATTGGGTGATGGTACCCAGAGCCACATGAATGATTATGATATGAACAGAAAGAGTGTGAGGGAAGCCCTGCATGTGAAAATGTGAAATTCCAACATTTAGAATCGTATTCCTTAGTTTTTGGAATCATTAAATTATTTCGTTATAGGCTATGTGGGCTACACTAGTTCTGAAAATATCTAGGCTCACCCATAATGCTTGGATAACATGAGGGTATATTCCAAGAATAAATTCGTCAAAACCACAGCCTTCTTTGATCAGATCATTCTTCTCTGATACTGCCCTTTCACTCGGGGTATCCTTCCTGTGTTAAACGATGTCCAATTATTTTAGTTCACAAAATCGCCGATGGTGCCGTTGTTTCCAGACCATGACGTCACTTTCCAAAGACGTTCAAGCGTATCACTCTTTTTGACATGTCATATCTGCGAAGATACGAACAACTTTGGGAATTTCTTACGAGAATTCAAATTACGCGCGCATTCAATTGGACCGTGACTGTGAGTTTACTAACTCTGTTATGACAATAATATGAAGGATTTTATTAAATTATATTGCGGTATATCATCGGGACAAGTTCTTGAATGATGCTTATTGCTTGGGTTAACATATATATCGTTCAAGTTTGAACCTTGGTAAGCCTGAAACCCCTAGTCGAAATGTAAATATGACATAACCTCAATAACGTAGCAGGAAATTGAAAGATTATGATAGAATGACATTTGTTCAAAGTTGAAATTTTAGATACCAGAGTGCAGTACATACCGGACCATGACGTCATTTTTCCCTGCGCGAGCAAATATGCGCGAACCCGTCAAAATAGCCCGAGTAAAAGGGCAGTATAAGAGAGGAATGAATAAAGGAGGCTGTGGTCAAAACATGTTTACCTGTGAATAAAAGTCAAGGTAAAATATGAACAGAAAAACTAAATATTGCAGTTCTATTATTTTGGGAAAGAGCTCAATTTTTAGCGTGTTCACCACACTGTGGAAACACTTATACGTTTGATTCAAAAGGGACAGAAAAAACCTATTCGTCGCGTAGAATCGCTGAATTTCTACGTAAATTGAAAATTATCGAGCTTGGATCATGCAAATTTTCACAATCTTCGACTACGTAGTAATGAAACTTGTCCACATAGCCCGTATATTTTCAAATCAACGAAATAAAGAAAAAAACTCTATCGGCCTTGGAATGGCGTGGACTTTCATACCATTTTTTTGCGCGGTAATAGAATCGCTGGATTTCCACGTGAATTAGAAATTTGAGTGCTTCCAAGTTATAATTGGGTATAGTCTACCGCGTTACGATAATAACTTTTGTCCACGTGGCCTAAATATTGTATAATTGAATAAAAACCGGAAAAAAATTGAGTATACCCCATTTTTGGTCAAGGAGGTCAGATACTAACCTCTTTGGTTTTGGCCCTCTGATAACCATGGTAACATTTTATAAACAACGGATGTGTTTATATTATCATCTTCTGGGCCTGAATTCACAAAAGGTCATAACTTCGATTTGGCTCAAAGTTACGAACTTCTTTCGAGATAATACCATATTTTGTCTTAATCCAAACTCATAAAGAAATATTTGATCGTCCCACCAATCCCTAGCAAGTGTCTGAGATCCTAATAGCTGTTCTTTCATCTATTGTCCAGAGAGAAGTACCTGAAAAATTGACTAGTAGGCCTAGGCCCTAGCATTGAGTTTGTAGTACTAACGTAGTCAGTATAAAGTCAATGGCCCTAGTAAGTGATCACCTCTTGACTTTGAATATCAATTAACAATGATTTCATGGCTGAATTTGACAGAAAATGTCAATTCCAGCCACCAAAACACGGCAAGGATATTTTTAAATACCGCGCAATTTGATTTACGTATTTTATAAATCCGGTTCTACCTCTAACCTCAACGTTTTGCTTGATCTCGACTAGGCCTAGCGTGTGTAACTGCCAGTGTCACCTCTGACCACTCACCTTGTCTGTCTACTCTAACCTAACCTGTCAAAGAGTGTAGGCCTGCCACTATTACTAAATGTAACTAAATGTATTACTGAATGTAGCTGAAATGTAACTTATGATTACTAATATAACCACTAAAACACTAACACTGATTATATATACACAGTTATAATAGGCATAGGCCTATATATAACTAGGCCTAGGCCTATTTCCTACTAATTATATTACTATGTTCAATGCTGGGCTTTTCCTAATTCCTGATGAGGCTAGGCCCAGGCCTAATCAGTAGGGGCCTATCATTGTTAGACCTGGCAGAGTATTCAGAGATAGGCTGGATTCATTGAATGTATCGGATGACCATCTGATTAAACGGTACAGGTTTCCAAGACATATCGTCTTGGAACTTTGCAACATTTTGGAAGGCCATTTGACCAGACCGACGCAAGTTCTTACTGCATTGCGATTCTACGCGTCTGGAACGTTCCAGCTCATTATGGGCGATGTAACAGGCATAAGTCAAGCCAGTTGCTCGCGAGTTTTGTGTGACGTTAGCAACGCATTGGTTGAACACTCCCTCCAGTTCATATCCTTCCCTCTCGAAAATGAGGCATACGTGGCCAGAGTTGAAGCAGGTACGTTGCTGAGGTTATTAGTTGCTAGTACACTAAACTGTCATACACAGACTGGGATCTGATGTTAGAGTCAGGTTGAGTTACGTTAAGCCAACTTGAACCGAAAATCTCGTACACCGCAAGAACAATATTTTCATGCATGATGGCTAGTACATTATTGTGGGGAGAAGAGGATAGTCTCACACTATTCAAATGCAATATCGTAGCCTCCCTATTCAGTCATCATCTGAAATAATGCTTACGGTGTAGGCCTACTGGATTTTTAGTGTAGGCCTACGTTTTTCTCGATGCACCATATTTTCGGTGTATCAGTTATGCAACCCAAGGGTGGTACGGTACCCTACATGTACAGGCCTATGGTGGACCATCCTGGCAGAGTTTTTTTTTTGTTATCCTCTGTCATTCAGGTCAATACTGGGATGGTTTCTTGAGGCGGCAGGAAGCTTGCTTGCTCTCCGAGTTGAGTTTTTAGGGTGATTTTATAGGGTAGTAGGCGTGTCGCTAATGTATAGGCCTCGCTGTTATTTCTTTGATGGTTTTATTTGTTTGAGATTTAATAAATATATAAATTGACGGGTACAATTATTGTACATGGATTGGATTGTTTTATTGCAATCAACCACTTATTCTGTGATTAGGCTACAAAGGAAAATCACAGAAGTAGCCCATGATCAGAAAATACTGATGAATAATACATACATGAGACATTCAGCATAGGCCTACATAGTAATTTAATGACACTATCGAGTGATTTAATAATTGATGAGCGTAGCGAAGTCTCCATCTCACTCTTATAGGGCTTTGTCCGTGTTTTTTTTTTTTTTTTTTTTTGTAAGCACTCCACAGGTCGCAAGGGTTGACTGATCAACATGAAACTTTTTTGTACACGCAAACTCATCCAACTTGGAACTGTATAGTTTTTGGAATGAATCGGTCGTACCAATTTTGAGAAAAATCATCTCAAAGTTTCTAAAAACCCCATAAGATTTGGCTGGGCGGAAAATGTTGGAAAATAAAATCTCTCCAAATGAGATGAAATTTTTTCTAAATGTGTATACATAGATTTTACACATTTTCACGATCATGTATGCAATTCCAATCAGCCGTTTTGAAGAAAAAAAAAAAATAACTGATAATATTCATAAAATGAATCATACAAATTGTGACAGAATCAAGTTGTCGAGATTCACTGCCTTCTAGATTCAAGAGTTGACCAACAATAAAGGATTTTTCATTTGCGTCAAGGTGTGTAGAATACCAGAGTCAATACAGAAAATGAGATTAGAACTACTTTGACGACTTTTATAGCTTATTCAGATATCAAGGCGTGTAGAATACCAGAGTCGATAAAGTAGCAAGGGTAGAACTACTTCAAGGACTTTTATACCTTATTCAGATATCTCGCTCATCTTACAACGCATATTTCGCGTTTGACTAGTTCAAATATTACTTGCTTTCTTTCACTTTTTGATCGTGAATACTTTGTTTTATTATCCAATCTTATGTCATTTTTTGTTACCATGTATGTAGGCCTATGTGAAAAAATAGCATCCAGTGCTGAAATGAATATCTACTATACTACTACTACACTGATTGTTGTAGAGTACGACAAAGTCTCATAAAAAATTAAAGATTTCAGTCTAGGCATTTCCGAATTCAATTATTGGATGAGCGATGTCACTCTCATGCATATTGAGGCAGTAATTGCAAATACGCTACCAAACTTTCACAATCAGTTGTCACATGATGAGAAAAATACATTTTTGTGTGTAGATCGCTCTTCTTACATGCAACAAACACATAGTTTATCATGTTGAGTATTCCTTGTTTTTAGTGACAATGAGTTGCAAGTGAGTCATGACAGAAAGAAATGATACATTCAACCATGCTGATTGATTGATTATTGCTTGTTGAATGCCCCACCAACAGATTATTGTTGTCGATTTTTTTATTCCATGGAGCCAAGACTTCATTTCACTTGACGAACAAAATCGGGCTTCGTTTATATGTTCTCTTTTGTACGTGGGAATGTGGTATACATATAAGAGAGTGTGTGACCCATCAAAACTCTTTCCAAACGTTGGTGTAATAACATAATTAAAGCGGACTATTGAAATAAACCGGACAAAATATATATATTTTTTTTAATAACATCGAAACTTGATACAAAATCATTGTTCCCCAATTGAGACTATGGATGAAAGATATGATCGTTTGGACGGGGCACCACAAGGGCGATCTTACCACCCCATTTTGATTATTATTATTATTTTGACAAAATATGTTGAATTAATTTTTGATGAGTTCATGATCACTCAAGTTTGATGGGTCTGCATTAGTTAATCGAAATTATCATATTCATTTGACAGAAGTAGTTCATCTCATTTTTCGATGGCCCTGAGAATAAATTCAAACTATTTATTAAACTCAAAGATTACAGTGTAATCAGACATGGGAAAAATACTCTGAAGCAGGGTTTCCAGTAGGCCTACCAATTTTTTCTTGTTGTCCGACACAATTTTCCCAACGGAAAATCACAAGCCAGTAGTCACCTAAAAACATGCCGGCTTACGACATCGTTTCGGTCCCGTGATTATATTGACTCAACTTCCAACTTTTGTCGGCCGAAATTACTATCACCGTAAGTTACACTGCGATTGCAATCCATCTGGCCCCTGTTGTTTGGATTTATATTGAGCGACCAAAAAAAGAATCGATTCACAAAAATATCGATCCACATATCCTAACTGCAATTCCAAACATCACCACACTTTTAGAATCACGTTCTTAGATTTTGTATCCAGAATTGCTATGCCATTTGAAGTAGAATTATTTATTCAGATGGTACAGGACAAACTCCGTGTTTGTATAATTACAACGGCGCGACCTGAGAAAAGTGTGTCAATTTGTATTCTTGGGGTAATAAGATCGCCTTTGTGGTGCCCCGTCCAAACGATCCTATTTTTCATCCTTGGCCTTAATTGGGGAACAGTGATTCTGTATCAAGTTTCGATGTTATTTAAGAAATATATATTATATTCTTACAGCTCAATTTCTCACATTCAAAGAAGCCGTGAGTCGAGGTAATGACGGCTATGGCTACGACGTCACGAAAACGTTACGACACAGCCAAGTGGAAAGAGGCATGACAAAAATCGTACCGATATCGTGTTGGACGACAAAACAGAATCGGAACTGGAAACCTGGTCAACTTCAAGTATCTGAAAACTACATACAGATACTTGAATTTTGAGTAGGCCTATTTCAGATACAAGATACATTTAAAAAATGTATTTAAAATTTACAAAATACGAGATACTGTCTCAGTGTCGAGATAGTGTCTTGCTGTGTGTCAACAAGTTTTCTATACAGTATTGGGTTTTTACGGCAAACTGTAATGATAGCCAAGATCTATTGGCGTCGGATGGATGATTAATGAGATGAAGGTTTCTCGAGTTATGGGAAGGATAGTGGGAAGAAAGCAGTCGTGGCCTATATTGTGAGAACCATCCCAGCATTAGCCTAGACTACAGAGGAAAATCATGAAAACCCCTGTAAAGGTGGAAGGCGGCAGGGATCGAACCGGGTCCTAAATTCCCCTCGCCTCACACAACACATGAAGAGTGAATATGTGAAGAGATGATGACAGATCGAAGGTTTGTAATATCACAATCATAAGTCCCTTTGTTAACAATCTGCATTTATCATACTTTGAACATTCTTCAATTTGAACTTTCCCACCTCTTTTGTATTCAAATGTATTCACCGTATTTGTAAATTGCCAATGTGTATGTGAAATTGTGAATAGAATATTACAAGCGAATTTCCTTTACCGATCTATATTTCTGCCCCGCATGTAAAGTTGACATTCCATTTCCAATCGTTTGTTCGGATTGTTCCGTTTTGACATTACTGTACCGTTTAGTTATTATTTACACTCTAGAACTACCTAGTTGTAGTTGCTTCTTTTTCAAATATGAAATCGAGCGACAGTTCATGTTTTGATATAATCCGTGTATGCCTATAATGTATAATCCATGGTGGTGAGATCGCCCTTGTGGTGCCCCGTTCAAACGATCCTACCTTCGATTGGGAAACAATAATTTTGCATCAAGTTTCGATGTTGATAAAAAAATATATATACGCCTAATCCAATTGAATAATTTACTTTTCACATATTCTATTCATAATCTGTTGTTTCGACGCCGAAGAAGAGAAAAGGGACAGATGACGATGCATTCGACCGTGCAACGGGAAAATGTCAGAATATGAAGGAGGCAAAAATGACTTGAATTCAAAATGTGGAATTGCTCTCTCAATACGAGAGCAGGGGCCTCATTAAAAATGGATGAAACTCTCGCTCTGATTGCTGAAGCAAAAGCGGCCAAATATCTGAAATAATAACATATCCCAACACATTCATGAAAAAATATAGGCCTAGATGAATACAAGGTATTCAAATGAAGATTCATTCACACGCATTGAATAACAAACTGGTTGATATTTATTACCTTCACAAGTAATTAATGATATAATTTTAAGCCTATAAATTATTGAAGAAAAAATGTACGGCAGTGCACTGTGGTGTGATGCTCTTCTGGAGCGCCGAGAACTGCGTTTAGGATTGGTAGCAGCAGTCAGGTTCATTTGCATACACAGAATCTCCTAAAAAACACAAACAATGTTATAAACTATTCAAAACTAGAATTGAAATTGTATTTCAGTTGGCCTACGGAAATTGAATTGAACTAATATCAAATTCAACTGGACCTCGATTAAATTGAATAAAATGTGATAATATTCGGCCCATTACTTTCAAATCTATCAACCGATAGTTGAGGTGAAAATTTATTCAAACACAAACGAATTGTCAACTTAAATACACGCAATCGACCATTCTGTCCAAGGTCTTTGTTTCACGCTCGGACGTAGGAGTAACGTAATTCCATGACTCCTTTGGCCTACTATTGGACTATGATCAATTTCTTCCTTACTCTGATGGGACTTAATAGAATATTGTGAATATTTGACAGTATAAGAAAACTAGATAATATTAAATATTGATAATATTGATGATTTTTTTATTCCTCAAAAGACCGGTTACTACATGTAATTTAATTTGCTCCCTACAACATATTCTCACTGGAAGCTCAAATACTTTTGTGAATTTTGTATGAAGTGTGATTTGATGTGTAATAAAATGAAAATAAGCATTGAAATTATTGTGTGTGGCCATTTGTACCCTCGTAGCTGTTGGTGGGATTGTTTTACAGAATCAGAATGAAATAAATAAATAGGGGGCGTGTCAGTGAATTTAGTGCTACCATAATATTCTACTTAAGCCGGTATAGTTCTACGGTATCCTATAGTAGACCATCGCTAGCACATTGTTGACTTTCACTGGTATATCATTTATGAGCCGTGCCAGTAGTAAGGTCTACTGCGGTTGAGAGAATCGCCTACTGGTATTGATAACGTTACCACATGAATTCCTGTTATATATGGTGTAATAATAATATTAATAGTGGATATTGATATCCACAGTAAAAATGGGCCTGGAATTTAAAAAATGGATATTATCAAATTATCTTATATTTCATGAGAAATAAAACTATTTCATTCTACAGTTCCAAATAACTGAAAATGGTTCATAATTTCAAAATGAGGATTCTTATCATTATGATTATTTTTTTTATTAAAATTGATATTTTCATCATTATTATCAAAATGTACGTGCGTAAGTGTTCAGACTTGATATACTTATTTTTAATTTGTTTTTCTCATGTATAAAATGTTAGTAGACCTGCAGACAAGTCAACTTTTTGTGACTTTGCGGGTCTACGAAATTGTACTGAAATCTTTGTGAGAACACGAGGAAAACAAAAATTCAATGTCAAGAGTGGGCTCACAAATCTTTGTCTCTACTCATACGTATGTGGCAAGTTGTCTCGGATGTCATCCATGGAAGTCCGTCATTCCATGAAGAAATTATCAACGCAACTTCAATCGCCCTCCCAACTCATGCTCTTCCGTGCTGTTCGCGGCAAAGCGTTCAAACGAATCCAAGCTTCCACCTGTATATTATGTAGATACAATGTGATGTTGATGAATATTTTAATATTCAATCTGACAGAGATTAAGTAATGAGCTCAAGGTCGACACTACACAATTCACGGTTCCTCTCTTATGCCACAGTTTTGTTTGGTCAAGTAGGCTAGGTCTCGGGCAAGATGAATCGAGAACCAGCCCCTATGTTTATACAATATTTATGGTCTGGGCCTACATGTATGTAACTTCAAATAAGGTACTTCTGGCTGTGAAAATATAGGGTGTAGGGCCTGGGTCATATATTTACTAGGTCCAAGTCTGGTTATTCATTGTCTCAGGTATAAGCATTGAGTTGGAATGGTAGACCCACAAGGGTATGGGCCCAAGTCTGGGCCTAGGCCTATAACCTCTAAACATTGAATCAACTGTGAGAAATCAGCAAATTCAATCTCTAGACTTATACTTGCCTGATTCCAATTGTCAAAAAATACGACTATACAGAACGTAAATTCATTTCTTACCTCAAAATCGAAAAATACAATCCCAATGTCGAAAGTGTCATCTGTCATCACACGGTTTTCAAGACCTCTCAAAGACAAAGCTGAACGAAGGTAGCTGTTACCATAACTCGAGCGTTCGATGAGTTCGATTGTGGCAAAAAGCAGTCAAAATTTAGTACCAACTTCTAAATGTTATTGGTTTTGTAAGGTTGTCGGAAATCGGTCACTTGTAAAACGCGCAGAAAAGTTGTCTGGCCGATGAAATTATTCAGCAGAAAGCTGTCTGGAGGATTTGTCGGCATATTGTGCATCGGCCCTAACACGCTTATATGAATGGACTCTAGGCCATTTGTTCATGCTTTGAAAATAATATGCATGTTGACTATCAACACCATGTGTGGTACGCAAAACTAAGACCACTATACATACAAATATTGCTTTCGTATTTTTTTTCAGGTTTCTGTACACAATGCAAGGTTGTAATACAAGGTTTCATTCCACTAGAAGCAATATATATATATATATATATATATATATATATATATATATATATATATATATATATATATATATATATATATATATATATATATATTGAAGGCTTTCTGCCAACAGAAGCACTTAAACCGTCCTCCTTGGTCTAGACTCTGGAGGTAGCGCATCTGCTTCTGGTTCCAGGGCCGCATGTTCAAATCCTGAGTGAAGTATGTTTTATTCTTGAATGTTTTTTCATCTATCATCAGCTCACTGTTTTTTTATCTCCCGCTCATTTGTACCCTCCATAACCTAGCTGATGGTGGGGTCGTTAAGCAACATAGAAAAATAAGCATTAAAAAAAGTATTAGATTATTACGCCTATGAGTAAAATATCAGAGGTGGGTATACTCTACTCTGTTGATGAGAAAAGGTAATTCAGGATCTTATGTCAATAGAAGAAATCTTGTAACTGTTTTTTGTAAATAGAAGCAATGTATTTAAGATTTCTGTCAAAAGAAACAATCAATTTAGGAATTTATTTTCACAGAATAATCCATTTGAGGTTTTCTGTCAATAGAAGCAATCAATTTAAGGTTCAATTTTCTATCTGAGGGCGTCCAAGGGTGAGCTCGCTCACCCTTGTTATATATGACATTGAATGTATAAATTCCCATTGGGGAAGGATTGACCAAGATTTTCTGAAGGGATGGTGTAGGTGACAATTTTCTTTGGTGGAAAAACATCCCCCCCCCCCCCCCTTCTTTCTTCCAAATATGCTCCCAGTCTTACCACTATGATAACCATCAACCACAGTTATCTGTGCTGTTCCACAAGGCTATCAGTTGAATAATTGCTATCATCTGCCATTATTGTACGACCCCAAAATACTCAGGAGTCAAACTACCAAACTTATAGTCAATAGCAAACATTGAAATAGGTACAATAATCATTTTCGAGTTGCCTGATTGCTCAATTCAACATACAAGAACACAAATTTGAGCAATAAATAATAACAATGCCGATTGTATTCTGTTCATATCTGAATCCAACATGCCGTGATCATGTGACTATTCAAATATCGAACTCATCCAAATGTTCGAACAACTTGAGCCTAGTCGTTACATAAGTGACATAATTGTGTTGAGCTGAATATGGCGAAGACAAGTTTCAAGACTCAACTTGTTTGGCAACATTCGTCCAACCACTTCCGTACACATACTCTTTTTCTTCCATAGATTGAATCATTCGCCCACACGATGAAGAGAAAGTTACTGTATGAATGACAAACTCAATAATATAATATGATACATATCATCTTAGCGCCTCCATTATTCAACAGAATAAGTTATCGATATTAATTGAATTGTGACTTCTTTCAAATTGTTGGAGGAATAAAACATATACCATGGGTACACCGTTCATAATACATTGTCTTGTACCTTGCACCTGTACCTTAAAACCTACCTTGTCGTATTCAGCCCTAATAAAAGATGGCATTTTAGTTATTTTGTTATCAAATGTCGTAAAATATGACCATGTTGTAATAACATTATCTTGTTTCTGACGTATCGGTTGAAGTAGGCGTCAACACTTGGTGCGAAATAACAGTTCAAGTAGACCTACTCTGTTGTGTTGAAAGATCGGATGAGAAATAAAGCGTCGAAATTTCTATCACTCAAATGAAAAATTGGCCCAACGAGCCTAGCAACAGTTTTTGTTACTAAGGCCCAGTATTACCCCGGCCAGTTAGTATTTATCTGACAGTTCAAACTTGTTATCAAAATGGTTACCTATACTATTTGTTTTCACCAACTCTCAGATAAATACTAACTGGACTTGGTAATACTGGGCCTGAAATAAGTAATTATATATAAATGGATATCAATTTATTTCTGGTACTTAGCAGTGAACAAGCATTTGCTTAATGTAGTGATAATACCGACCATATACTGGCCCCCTATTTAGTCGAGTAATACACGAGAAATTCCCCTACTTGGGAAATAAACGGTAATTTAGTCGGTGCGAATTTAAAACAATTGACAAAGATTATAAAAAAATACGTAATCGTGAAAATGCATGAGTTGAGGCTACGGTTCTATGAGAAATAAATTGGTTCATCGAAGGCTAGTTAGCAGATCAACTTACCAGGTGTTAGTACCCTCGAGTACCAATGATATTTTCATACCTTGAAATAATAATCAAAATGAACATTTTTTCCGTGGAATGCTGCCTCATTCAAATATGCAATGATTCACATGATAAAACTCAGTTTCACGATAAATTAAAATGTGTTTATTTTGTCAATTATCGATCGAGGTACAAAAATAGCATTGGTAACCAATGGTTATAAAAAAATAAATCCACTGATTGCGTCACTTGACCAACACAATCATCATTCGTGGAACAGGACCTGACGAAATTATTCAGAATCAGTTTGGAAAAAAAACCTGACCCACCATATGGGACTGAATATTGAATTCCATAATCTATATTCAATTTTGCTATGCCAAATTTAATAATAGGCCCTACATACTGTATATAATTCTTCTCCTGAGAGATCAACAACTTCATTTGTCGACTGTTTACGTTACGTGATTGACCACTGGGATCCAGCTTGATTATCCATATCAAATACAATTGAATTACTGGAATCAATTATATAAAATGATCAACTCAGGATATATCTAGATGTGAAATTCGAGGATATAGAATAGAGGTATTATTGAAAAACAAATACGAATGATGAGAATGAATTTGAAGAAAAGTTATTAAGACGTGTTATTATACAGATGATTGTGAAGAATGAAGGATGAGTCTCTCAAAATTGACGTCATTATGTGATCTAAATTGATGGTTGAAATGGCATATGTTTCTAAAACATTGGTGAAAAAGATGGAATCACACCTAAACTAAATACTAAATACTGAATACTGTATGAAATTACACTGAGAAATGAAAATTATGTGAATATGTCAAATATTTTCTATCTCTTCTCTCCTTCTTCACTCCATGGTGATAGACATGAGAAGTGAACAGGATATTTCGGTCGATATTTCAACTAAGATGAAAATATCTGGATATTCAATATATTCTCAACACAACTTCCAACATCGAATTACCTATAGCTGCTGGCGGTGTATTTGAGCGAACAATATCAATCAATTATTAACACGCATTACATTGCTATCGAAACATCCAATCAAACAAATCTATATTTAAAATTTGCGTTTCTCTTACGCAATGACATGAGGAGATGGTAGGTCATTAAATCGTGTGTATATGGGATTTAGGTTAGAGTGTACGAAACAGGTATCATTAGAAGGTAGGTAACAGGTGCGTGGGAAATCAAAAGTGGGCGAAACTTGGGCATATAGTTGGTGAAATTATCTTGATATCGTTTATTCCAACTTGTGGGACAGTGCTATACGGACTATAACCAAACAAACTCAAACGAAGGTAAATCATTGAACATTTTATTCATTCTAGCACATCTTCAGGCAGTTCATTGAGTAGTGGTCTATTTTGTTTTTACAAACCGTCTCATTATTCATTCAAGTATACATTCAGTAGTGTGTGGAGCCCCATTGAGTCACAATGTGGTTTGACTAGAGGGCTATTTTCACAGAATGTATTGAAACATATATGATCAGCGCAATATCACATGCCGTACTCAGGTTTTGAATATCATTTGTATAGACACAATCAATATAACATTTCCCAGTCGTGATATCACTCCCAATTAAACTCTCATGAATTATTTGGTTTAGTATACATGTCTGGACATGTATTTCCCTCTGGACATGATGTATTGATTTGGGGCTACTTCATATAAACATCTTTCAGTTAGTATTTTCATTCCGAGAACTTCTATATCATATATTTATTGGAAACATTATGGAGTGATGGACATGAGAACTATCAATAGACTCAGAAAAAGTGTCTTATGAATTCATACAGCAGCTTTTGGACATGTATTTTAATATACACCCAATAATATTCCAAATTTGGATATAATTATGATAAACGAGAAATATAACTTTCACTCGATATTATATTCCAGTGGAAGTCCCTAATATGTATTCTGATCTGAACGTAATACATTGGTAACCATTGTATGGTCAGTAGTGTTAGTATCGGTATTGTATCTTCATTCTTCATCGGACTCCAATTTTGTCTATTCATTGAAATATTATGCATAAGAATCACCATTTAATACTCTCAATTTGATACACTTCCTTCTGGAAAATCGCCGTGAAACAGTATTAGTTTTTGCTTTTGAGGAATAAATCGCCACCGTCTCATGATTTTACTGCAATCTATTCTGAATTCTGAAGTTGTCTCTGTATCGTCAATTTTTTCGAGAATTCTATTGAGAATTCTCATTCGATTGAATTGAATTTTTCTCCCAATTTGATATAACTTTTGTTATATTCACACTATGCTCATTTATGGTACCATAATTCATTAATGTCACTGTTATTTTTCAATTTATCATCACTGAAAAGGTACTTATAGCGACTATCCTTTTCCAATTTTGAACTATATCGTAAACGTTACTTCATTTTGAGCCAGAATATAGCCCACACGTTTATTCCATCTTCACTCAGTACATCAGAAACGATTCAAATATAGAAGCTTTCCAAATATATTCGTCCAAGAAGTAAGCTTCAAATATAACAATTTAGTACAAAACATTGGATATCATTGTTCCTCTCATCAGTGGGATGAATTAACATTCGAACAATATTTGATTGACATTGATCAGATATAATAGAATCGAAAGATGTCTCTTTCATTCAATGTATCTGAAATCATCATTAGTTTTTCCAGTGTGGTTCCATAAGTTCTTCACGAGTCGTAGGCTACATGACTTTTACTATTTGTCAAGTGCGGTCATACACCGAGAAGAGATAACAAGTCAACTCCTATCAAACTGTTCCAAAGAACGAAAGTCAAGTCAATATAGTATAATGATACGCCACATTTGATCAGAGATTGTTGTCGTAGTTTCAAGAGGTTTATTCAACATATTGAATCACACTTTGTACAATAAATAATGAAGGCGAAATGCATGTATTCAAGTTTATTTTCAGTCTACATGGAACGATGTATCTCTTCTCATCAGATTGGATGAAGTGGCAGATGGGAAAAATCAATATGGGTTTGAAAAAGCACTGAAAATGAGTGAATCATTCAGAACCTGTTGATTCGATTAAAACACCTGCTTTCACGGGGTATCTTTATTGTTGACGATTGTCAAGGTCTATACTGAGCAGGGATTGATTCTCAATTGACTTGAGAAACATCACGGCTTGGGCTCTGTATGCACTTTCATGCAAAAACGAGACAGTGTCAATGCTGAAATACTTTAACATTCACTAAAATTTACTATCAAATTCAACTTTTCTCTCTCTGAATACATGAAATTTACCGAGCTTATACACATCTATGTACCAACATCATATTGAGAACCATTCCCTCTTGGTATATATTCTATTCAAATGTATCAACTTCTCTTCCCTTCTCACACTCAGGCTTTGGCTTATGTGGGTTCTGTTTCTCAATAATCAGAAGTTCTTACATTATTTTATCATCACATTTTCAAGCATTTAACTCTTTTCATCATTATTATACACCAATCGACCAATGACGTGGACCAATGTGTTATATATTCATGTATCTCACTATGCTCAACAAAATGTTATTGTAATGATATTTATGTATCCATGTATTCGTGAAAAAACATTATATAGTAGCAACGGAGGAATGAAAATGAGAAAATGAAGAGAGAATATATTTATCTAATAATTTCTCGAGATATCATAATTTTCATTTCATTGGGAATGAAAAAAAACGGAATAACTGAAGTAAAAGCATGAAACCATGAAAATATCTAATGTCTTTTGCCTGCTCTTCAGTGATACTGCCTTTTTTCGTTATTTTTCCACTTTCAAACAAGCCATGATTTGATATAAAGTAATTGTGTATGTCGTTAAACATTTGATCATTTCAATTCCTCCATTTGTCTCATTTGATAGCGAATACTAATAATTTGCTCTCTTACTTTCTCAATGTGCTCTTCTATTTACTCAAGGCTTGTATATTTTCTATTTTCCAAGATATTGATAACTATGCTGATATCCATCACCAGGAACAAATCAAGGTTGAATTATGAACTAATTCTACAAGGAGTCATGAACTACACAATTTAGCCATTCCCATGGGGAGAAAGCAAAGCAAATTGGTCGACAAAGAACTGATTACATTGGACCTCATATGTTCAACCAAATTCCATCTGATATCAGAGACACGAGTAGTTTGTATATTTTCGAAAAACTAATCTTCCATTGGCTGAGGTCGTCTGAGAGAATTATTTGTCACAAAATGCTTAACCGAATTAATTAGATATATAACTATTCTCACCCTGTTTCAGTACCATATATCCAGTGTTGAATTCAGATATTTCGTTGCGGGGGTGCTTCTGTGTTTTCCGTGGGAGGGGGGGCAAGGAGTACATATGAAAATTAGGCATGAGAATCCTTATTAGGCCTATATATATATATATATATATATATATATATATATATATATATATATATATATATATATATATATATATATTTGTATAGATATATTTTGTATTAGATATTTGTACCTGTGAACAGGATGCGTGAGAACGCATT
Source organism: Brachyptera risi (assembly GCA_964007535.1). Lineage (NCBI taxonomy): Eukaryota > Metazoa > Arthropoda > Insecta > Plecoptera > Taeniopterygidae > Brachyptera > Brachyptera risi. The sequence goes on from CAXFZR010000363.1 coordinate 20,389, forward strand.
GAAACGTTAGGTTTTTAATGAATTGAAAAACTTCACGATATTACCGGAATTAAATTTTATCATCATAAATATGGACCAAGGAAAAAATTTCAATTCCAATATATATATATATATATATATATATATATATATATATATATATATATATATATATATATATATATATATATACACACAAATACGCAGTTTTTCAATTCTGAAGTCAGTTCATCATGAAACGATTGGGTTACAAATTCTCAATCATATGATAAGAGGTGATGACAATTGAATGGGTACAGGTGGTGTTATAACTTCTATTCGAATGATCCATGTGCATAATGATAACTCAACTAGTTCCTGGACGTACTTAAGGGGGTATATAGCCTCAGCATGGAGTAGGATAATTATGCATGAATGTAGGAATTATTTCTCACTCAACAACACCATGAATCATCGAAACTCGCACACTTTATCCATCATTCCATTGCTCACGGATAATCCCAAGAAACAAAATTGAGAAAAATATTGAAATAATTATTTCAATATAATTCGAATGATGCAATGATTTTTCCAAAAAACAAAACATGAAGCTACATGTCACAAGATTTAATCCAAAAATACATCTATCTTGTTGAATTTTAGTGGAGATTGTTCGTCATACATAATGTTATCGTGTGAACCTCTGGAAAGAATCTATTGCGATTTTTCAGATGAGCGTAGCGAAGTCTCCATCCCACTCCTATAGGGTTTTGTCTGTGTGTTTTTTTTTTTGTGTGCACTCCACAGGTCGCAGGGTTTGACTGATCGACATGAAACTTCTTTCGTACACGCAAACTCATCCAACTCAGAACTGTATAGTTTTTGAAATGAATCGGTTGAACCAATTCTGAGAAATATCATCTCAAAGTTTCTAAAAACTCATAAGATTTGGCTGGACGGAAAATGTTGAAAAATAAAATCTTTCCAAACGGGACGAAATTCTCTCTGAATGTGTATAAATGATTAGTGCACATCATCATGATTCTTAATGCGATTCTGTTCAGCCGTTTTGGAGGAAAAAATTGAAATTACTGGTTTCATTCATCAAAAATCATCATAGAAATTAAAGCACATTCAGGTTGCGGAGATTCACTGCTTTCTAGATTCGACATTTGCCCAACAATGAAGTCTTCTTTATATGCAACAAGGTGTGTAGAATACCAGAGTCGATAAAGTAGCAAGTGTAAATCGAGTATTATACCTTATTCAGATATCTCACTAACGCTCATGTAACGTTATGGCTATAGAAGTTATATAATCGATCATTTCAAATCTAATACAGATTATATATGATTTTGAGGCCACACATTCACACCTGAATATTCATATGTACTGATTATTTCCATAGTTTTGCTTCACGAGATAATTACAATTAAAATACACATTTTGAAACAAAATGTTTTCAAATCAGACCAGAAGTTTTTGAATGATGTTGTTATGAGTCAGAGAAAACGTACCTGAAGTTTCAAATACCTAATGTATGGCACAGTACGCATAACCGTCTGAGTTGCATTCAAATCTTGAAATATAAGAGAAACTACATGAGTTGCGGTCACGAATTCTTCGAATAATCGTTATCAATACTTCAAAAAATTTGAATATAAAAATAAAAAATTGTGTGCCAAAAATAAATTCCATGCTGTGGCTACCCCATTGAGAGAGAAAATAGAAAATTCAGTGATTATTCGAAGGAATTTCCAACTATTTTCGATCAGTAGGACTAATCAGTATGAATGAATATTGGGGCTTCAAAGCACATCGACAGAGCATGAGGTAGAAAGGAAATACAGGTTTCTCAAAAATACACTATTTACCTAGTGCTTATAATGTTTTAATCCCGGCGGGGAAAACGACGAGCTGCGGGGGACAAAGCCCCCCCCCCCGCAGGTATGCCTGGATTCAACACTGCATATATCACTATACGATATACCATATACCACGCATACAGTATACAGCATTACCATATATTACGAATGTAATCGAATCCACTACGTGATTAAATATAAACTATGCTATATATCACCATGCTATGTAAAATACTTTGATCTGGACAAATCCATTTCTCCACAACGGCTCAGTGTTGGTAATTTATAATTAATTTTTGTTCTGTTTGTCTTCTCTTAGATATTACATATCAATAATTCATTCCGTCTCTGCTACGAGCTACAATATGTATAAATGTTTTTCTTTTGTCAGCCCGCATTCAAGAAGTTGTGTTCTTACGCGGGCTTCTGTTGATTTCACTATCCTCACTCATATTATGTGTCAGCTGTTGAATTATGCAGAATAAAATGAAATGAGAATGGAAATGAAAATAAATTGAAGCGTTTTGTTCCACAAACTGAATAGATTCAGTATCGATCCATGTATGAATTATGCGAAATGAAATAATTAATAATAATTTGTTATGATTATGTTGATCAACTTCTAGATGGAGTCCGGATGGTGTTTTGTTTGTGTTGTTCTCTTTGGATTTGCTTCTTCCACACCAATCATCAACGCCATTCTAGATTCAACCGACTTGGGCGTGGGCCTACTGGTCAGTACGCACTTATATCACCGATACAATTATATATTATCATCTCGATCATCATCATTATCATTTAGTATCACTTCAAATCTAACCACCTTCTTCCTTGCCACCGAACGAATTCTTTTCTTACATCTTAGTCTACTGAACTTTACATATAATATCCATCCTCTGTAATTTTAACCCACAGATAAGCCTTCCCAGGCTTTGTGGAAAAGAGTTTTATTTTTATTTCATGAATTGTTGACATCATTCTGATTATTTTCTGAGGTTTTCTGCTATTTTCCTTTTGGTGTTATCTCAAATCTGAAAAAAAAAGAAAAAAATATTAATTCATCAAATAGCTTGGAGGGTAGATTTTTGTACATCAACAATTGGATGATTATTGTAACACGGCATACAGATATACGAACGAATAATCACAGAATACGAAATCAACACCACCAGGTATTACATATTGAAATATATTGATGACATATTTCGAACATTCCAGCTGATCGATTCGATACACTTAATTTGATATGTGCTGTTTTCACACTGTGAGTGTTTGTATGTGGTCGTAACTGCTGTCTGAGAGTGCGTGTTTACTCTGTGCAAACCCCAGTGCAGGGTAGGTTTGAACCAAGATGTATTCAGGGTTGCGTTGTTCTGCCACCGGGAGATGGTGACTTCACTTAACTTGAGAACACGTTCCATTTCTTGAGTACTTTTCGGAGAAATATTGATCGCTGCTTCATCTAGTGTTGTTTTTTAAAAACGGCTGATAGGTTGGCAAACTTGATGGCAGCAGCTGTTATCAACTGAGCCGACGTTAATGTAACGTCAGATCTTTTATCACCACTCATTTACGCATGGTCAATAGTTATTTTAATGTGCATGGACCGTGAATTGAAACATATTTCAAACATGGGAGCTGGATAGGAAGTGAGAACACCATCTTCAACCGACAAACCAACGCAACTCTCATTGCATCCTGGGTTGAACTCATGGGCGAATGGCGATTATTGACCAGGGGCAGAATTCACAGAGATCATAACTTTGATCCGGCTCAAAGTTACGACAATTTCTGGAGATAATACCATATTTGATCCATTATTTTTGATTTTTCAATTTGAATAAATGATAGATTGATGATAATGATGAATTTAATCAAAAATTGAGATTGAAAAATTGGATATGATTGAACAAATATGGTATTATTTCTGGAAATTGTCGTAATTTTGAGTCAGATCAAAGTTATGACCTTTTGTAAATCTGGTCCCAGGGTCACATATCTCACTTTTACACTGTTATACGTACTGATAAACTGCTTTTTGGAACCGCAAACGTCTTTTGAACAGGCAGTGAGAATGTAAATGTGTGAACAATCTCCTTGTTTAACTGTGGTACAGTTCACAATTATTTAGTGATACCAACATTCTTATTCATACTAAAGAGAACCTGGAGTCCAAGTATTGAGATTTACGTTTTCAGCGGTGTGGTGAGCTGAAAACGCGATCTCAAAACGGAGTGGGTAGCGCTTGTGTGCAAAACGCTAGTATTGAAAAATGAGCTTGCGCAGCGTTTTCAAATCGGTTTTGCGGTTAGTCCTATGAGGTAGTTCTCTCGAAGTTATCGGAGTTACTCTAGATGACAGTGGAAATTCAAACCACCAACCAATCACGAGCCAAGATTATGCCGCGCAGCGCTGAGATCGAAGTATGAAGGAAGAGGAACTGAATAAATAGACAACAACATAACCTCTTTTCACAACACGTTGCGTTTACTCGTAAAATGATTCCTAATTATTATAAGTTGAAACTTATTGCGGTAACATCAGTCAAATCAGGATAGACTTTTTGTGTAAGGAACGTTTGGCAGATACTCCAACCCAAGTAGGCCTAGAGCCTATTTATTCTTCAATTGAGTAGGCCTATTTGAGTGATGTATTATTGACTAGAATCAAACCAAAACATCTAGGCCAATGCGTCAATCAAATGGCGAATGCATCAATGCCTAGGCCAAAAATAGAATTTATAGGACCTTACAAAATCAATGGCCAAACCCAACGTATAAAAATCGTAT
>CAXFZR010000363.1:30000-34222 GCA_964007535.1 Brachyptera risi
TTCAGAAAGGTTAAAATGTCAGATTGAAACTAACACAAATGGCAACAGGAGTTTCTACTGAGTTGGATATGAAGTAACGATGGAAGTTTCCACCGAGACGAGTTTAGAGCTGATTCCTCATCCAGTATAGCTGTGTTCGATCCCCTTCATGGACGATCATCCTGACAGAGGTTCTCATAGATTTCCCTAATTTCCTCTTTCGGATGAACATTTTCAAAAATTCATATCTTCGATATAATTTGATTCATACGAATCATTGTTCACCAATCAGGGCAAAATCCATTAATCTATTCATTTTTACATCACTTTGCAGGCAATACGTACATTGTTGGCAAAGATCCCAAGACTTGAATTACATCAGAAATATTGTTCACATAGAATAATAATTGACATCTTATTCGTACTTGATGTATATCTACTGGAATGATTATTATTACATATTTTCATTCATTTTTTGCCTCTCACTTTAGTTCTTCTGCTTAATTGCTGAACCAAGTTATTAAATTGTTTCAAATTCAATTTTTTGACTCTGAAAAACATATCATCTGAATTAATCCAGTCTCTTCCCGTCCGATTGAAAAAAAATGCCTGACATCAATGATACCGTTTTTAGAAACAGCACTACATTGGTTATTCTACGACTTTGAAGCGGTCTTTTGACACAAAAAAAGCTCATAGATAATCACTGATAACGATTATTGTTTGCAGAACGGCCCCACCAACAGCTAGGTTATACGGGGGTACGAATGAGCTGGTGATTATGAATGTATGAAGTGATGATTAGTGAGAGGACATTACGGATAACTATATGAATCAATAATAATGCATATATTGACTTATTGACTGTGACCTTGATTCTTCGACGCGGGTGAAAAGTATTTCAGTTTGCAAAAATTCCGGAACACATTATAAGTATGAATCGTTTTTGTGATATCCCTGAAGATATGAGGGGGTCGATTGTGTAACTTTCTCTCGACAACGATAGCATTCGATATCTCCACCGACGTGTCAACCAAGTTGCCACTCACCCCAATTGTCTAGCACTTTCGTTAGACTTCTCACAGTGACAATTCTAGTCAATACGAGATCCCTCTATACGGATGTTTTTGGTGAAGGTAGTACATTATTCGCCATGGCAATATGTGATCGACCAATTGGAGTGCGATGGTCAAACGTAGAACATAGAACTTACAGAAGACCGTGGTCAAGATTTTCATATCTGCCTCCTATCCTTGATATCCTTGATGCAGTCAAAATTGCTGCAATATGAGTCAAGAACCATCGAAGGCCGTGCATGCAAAATTGTTTTCGTGTTTTAATAGTGTTGTAATAATAACCTCTTTGTTTTCTTTGACAGCTGTGCCTAGATTCAACTCATAGTTTTGTTGTTCAAAGGATATACTTATTGAACGTTTTCTGCTATATAAAGAGGCATGTATTGATTCCATGTGTATTGTAGATGATTGTTCAGCGAATATCAGTCCTCATTCATGATTAATTCATTTGGAATATATCTTGAAACTTATATAGTGTTGCCATTGCCCGCCATTGTTTGGGGTCTTGTTGAAGTGATAACCAGAAAACGACATGTATTTGGGTTTCGTTAACTTGTCGGAGGAGTTATCGAAGAAGGTGATCGACAACGAGTTGGACAATAGTCATTTTAGATGCCGATCGAGATGTTATGATATATCGATCGACAAGTGAAGTGACAAGGATTACACAATCGACCCCCAGCATTGGTATATTGAGAGCTAACTGAACACACGAGTGTTGATATCTCCACTTTGACAGGTTCATACTGGGATGGGATAGTTCCTCAACAACAGACCACGACCGATTCCTCCCCACTATCAAAAAATACATGATGAAACAACCTTTCATCTCATCATCTCCTATATCATTCACCGACGCCAATAGATCGTAGTCATCAATCAAGTGTGCGTCGTTAAATCTAATAAGAATGAATACATGAATTATCTCATTCAGCATTCATCGACCCTAATGGATCATAGTCCATGATATGAAATGAAGAGGTAGCTCAGTTGGTGGTGAGCTAAAGTCATTCAGGGTAACGGTGTTCGATTCTCGTCATATCATGATGATAATATATTTATCGTCTCTTCTTGATCCACAACAAAGACTACATGGAATACATCACATCAAGTTATTGAAGGATGTTGAGACATTCAATCAACATTCAAAACAATGAACAATTAGAATAGGTTGCGTCTTGATTGACATCATTCAATGGGCCTACATTTAAAACAAGATTAGACCGTCTACTTATTTTTTCTTATAACATTGAAACTTGATACAAAATCATTGTTCCCCAATCAGGGCTATGAATGAAAGATAGGATCGTTTGGACGGGGCACCACAAGGGCGATTCAACCAACCCAAAATTGTACTTGAGTAATATTAAAAAGACATATACTATAGACTCACGAGTTCATGTTAACATATTATATTCATTCCAAGAATAATAAGCTTTGCGTATTAGAGGTTAGCAACCTGAGGAATGATGCTTTTCATGGTTTTCCTCAGTCTAGTTAGAGAGAATATGGTATCGTAATGCTAGACCACGATTGTCTGCTCTCCCATTATGGGAACAGACTTTCCACCAAACAGATAAGACCTACATAACCCATCGAACTGGAGTGAAATAATAATATTGTCATAGCTTGTAACAATATAATTTGCCAATCTTAATTATCAAAGTTGAATAATTATGATCCGCATTCTTCATTGAGAATTTTCTGAGTGATGGTAACTCATTCTTGCAATCATTACTACATAATAATGATAGTACATTCATGGAAACAATAGTTTTTTCCTCACTCGTGAGATACAATGAATGTGTCTCGAAATTGAAATTGAATAATGTAAAAGAAATCAATCTTTTTTTCAGATTCCAATCCAAACTTTGACAGCCGTCGGTCAACTATTCTCAGCCGTGCGAAACCAACGAGACAAGAGGAGAAATCCAAATAATAACAACAACAACAACGTAAACAACGGTTACAACCACAACAACGATAACAGCGGTTACCACAACAATATCAACGACATCATAAGTAACAACAACGGGTACAATCTGCCAGCTTCAACCAACAACCCGGCTACATCTTACAATTCGAAACCTTATGATGTGAAACCCTATAATATGAAACCGTATTCATCAGGAATGACGCCTCCAGCTTTTGGTATCGGTTATAATTCGTACAGTGAATATCAAGCCGCTTATAGCAAGCCTGTGCCCGGTAAACCAAGTTACGATACAAACAAACCGACGTATCTGTCAACCGGTTCTAACCAGTATAACTCAGGAAGTGATAATATCGGAGCAAATGCCTTTAGCACTCCAAATAATGATGATAATGACAATCACTTCAATTTTGATACTGATAATAATAATAATAATAATAATAATAATAATGATAATAATAATGGATTTGATAGACCATTTCATTATTTGTCACAATATTTGATGAATAATAGAGTGAGTCGTACGCATGGGGCTCAAATAGCAGGACTCTCAGAGGCCTCTGATGGTTCGGCATTCAAAATTTAATTCTGATGGAAAATCCAGTTCGAAAAAAGTTCGAAAATGTTTTTGTTCAATTATGAATGTTTTACTATTGAGCCTGGTTTCCATTCTGGGTTTTTTCTGGTCGGCCGACGAAATTACGGCCACAATTTTGTCACCGGTTCCCACTCGGATTTTTTAACAGCACTTCTTCGTGATGACTTCTTGAGATGCAGATGAGCAATCTACCGAATATAGAGGAAAATGAATAGTATATGAAAAAAAAAAATAAATAAATAAAATAAATATATATATATATATATATATATATATATATATATATATATATATATATATATACATATATATATATATATATATATATATATATATATATATATATATATGTATATGAATATATATATATATATATATGTATATATATAAATATTAAATATCATATATATATATATATATATATGTATATATATAAATATTAAATATCATATATATATATATATATATATATATATATATATATTATATATATATATATATATATATATATATATATATATATATATATATATATATATATATATATATATATATATATATATATATATATATATATATATATATATATATATATATATATATATATAATATATAATATATTATATTATATATATT
>CAXFZR010000364.1:2500-28609 GCA_964007535.1 Brachyptera risi
GAGGAGTGCAGAGAGAGAGAGAGAGAGAGTAAGAGCGAAGGGTGTAGCAACTGATCGCAGTCAACAGGTAGATCTCTCGCTCACCTACGCAAGGTCAGAGGTCACCATCTAAATGTCAGCTCATCTTCTTTCCTGGTTTCACTTCATGCGCACAACATGATGCGCATTGGTCACGCAATCAACCGCAGGCGAGACACCCGGTCGTCGGGGCTGATTGATGGGCGAGACGGGCGGTCGGCGCTGTTATGTCATTGTGAGCGGATAATTTGCTACGCTCTTATGATGAAATAATGATATGGTGTATTAACTGTGAACTTCGGTTTCAATTCATCATGAATCGAATTAAATTCATTGTAGCTTGAGCAATATGAATTTATTCATTCATTCAATATTATAAATAAAATTATATTTTATAAATTCAATATTATATATTATAAATTTATAATATAATTTGAAATATAATATTATAAAATAAATAATAAATATATTATAAATATAAATAGATAAAATGGTTAGCAGTTTACAATTATCAACCTACTAACTTATAAATGTGGCTTATAACATTATAATATGATATCAAGTAAATCTATTGATAAATAAAAATAATGGGAATGATTTTTTTTCAAATCATTTGAATAGTTTCGTACAATGTTAGATAGTGTTTCAAGCTCATGATTTTTTTTTTTTTATAACATCGAAACTTGATACAAAATCATTGTTCCCCAATTAAGGCTGTGGATGAAAGATAGGATCGTTTGGACGGGGCACCACAAGGGCGATCTTACCACCCCATTTTGATTAGATAAAACTAATGAACTTCAACACCAGGACTGCGCTGTCTGTGACCATAATTTTTCGCCGTATATTAAAGTCTTTCAGTATAAACACACGAATGTTGATATCTTCCACTTTGAACCAAGTCTCTTGGGCAATGATCACTTCTTTCCCTTGACAGCAGATGTAAAATTGATCATTATACAAAATTCACAAATTAAATTAGTGATAGGCCTATAAAGTTAAGCTCATGAAATAACCACAAGGCTTGAAACAGGCTTATCTGTGTGTGTACACAAATTACAAAGTACATGTACAGTATATGTGAGACATACAATTATTATATGAAGTAAAATATTGGAAAAAGTATCATGAATGGTAGAAAGAACAATTTAATAATATTATAATGATCAAGTGCAGGGTTCGTGTGAAAAATGTAGTGAGCGATGTTGAACAAATAGATGAATACATACAAATAATAATTATAAGTGAAAATGGATTTCAATAATTTTGAACTCCAATTTTTAGATGATTTTATAGCTTTTCAAGTCATCCTAAAGTTCAATTTGGAAATACATTTTTAATTTAGCGAATTTTAGCTGAATTTTGTATGTGTACTTGTGTTTATACATGTATTTATTGATCGATAGTCACTGACGATGCGCAACGTTGCATGTCGCAATCTTACAAGGATTTTTTTTCTTTTTTATTCACACATTTTTAGTACAAATTATAAAATCAAGAACTCTGCTACTAAATATCCTACAAAGCCTCTGATGAGACTTGTCTGTAGGCAAGTATTACCATACTACATAGAGTGAACATGATACGTAACTTCATGTGTTATTATCACTTATTACACAAACTTGAACATATTAAACATTTCACCCGTAATTGAAATTGTAACATAGCACTGAAATGGAAATAAAAGGTTCATTCTTAACAAATAATTCGAAAATTCTTCTACTTGGTTCAATTTCTAAATAAAAAAACATCCATTGATTACTACAAAAAGAACAACATATAAACACAATAAACTCAATTTGAGATAACAAATAAATAACAAATAATACAACAAATAATAATACATCAAAATATTTCAGATTGATTAACATGAAATTGAGATGAATCAATAGAGTTCAAATTATTCTGATTTCCTTAACTACAATATAGACACTTTGATAAATATATATAGATAGCTGGATAATACATATAATCAGTTGAATAACAAAAAAATAACTTGTTACCGAATATGTCAATACACAGACAGTAAAATTAATAAGTAATATGAATTTACTGAAAATAGAATCTAATAATTTTGAACTCCAATTTTTAGATGATTTTAGCTTTTCAAGTAATCCTGGAGTTCAATTTGGAAATACATTTCAAAATTTAGCGAATTTTAGCGGAATTTTGTATGTGAAATAGTAGTAGTTAGTGTTCATTCCTTTAACCCTCTTACGAGGAAATCGGTAGATAATTTACATATTTTACAATATAACTTATGAATAGCATTACAATTGAGTATAGCAGTAAGCCATTATTCATGATTTATCAATGAATTAGTAATTCTAGTATATCAAACAAATAATACAACAAATAATGATACATTACAAGATTTCAGATTGATTGATACGGAATTGAGATGAATCAATGGATCTTGTACTACAATATAGACACTCTGATACATTGATATGGATAGCTAGACAATATAGATAATCAGTTGAATAAGTAAAGAAACTTGTTACCGAATATGTCAATACACAGACAAGTAACATTAATAAGTAATATGAATTTACTGAAATCCAGCATCAACGAACTCTTGCACAGAATAGAAACTATCAATTGTGAGGTGCTCCTTGAGGAGTGATTTATATTGATTCGAAGGTAGAATTTTAATACCTGTTTAGTTCCTGAAATTTGAAGGTCCTTGCCGTATCTTTGTTTATGTTTACTTGTGTTTACATGTATTTATTGATCGACATGCTCAACATTGCATGTCGCAAGCTCACGAGAAAATAACATCATTATTATTACATAATATAACAGTAATTCGAAAATAATTTGTCTAGATTTTGTTGATGTTTCACCTCACGAAATATCTCTTCGGGACTGTCTTAGGATTTTCTCCTTTTATATGAGTTTTTTTGGATGTAATGTAACATATTCAGTTCCATCCTGAGTTGGTTTTTCGTGGTTTCCCACAGTCCTCGAAGCAAATGCTTGGATGAAGTACTAATTGGCCACGACCATTAATTAGTAGAGCGATAGGCCTAATTATAACATTATAGGCCTATCACTAATTTAATTTGTGCATTTTGTATGATAATCAATTTTACATCTGCTGTCAAGGGAAAGAAGTGATCATTGCCCAAGAGACTTGGTTCAAAGTGGAAGATATCAACATTCGTGTGTTTATACTGAAAGACTTTTATCTACGGTGGAAAATTATGGTCATAGACAGCGCAGTCCTGGTGTTGAAGTTCATTAGTTTTAAATAATCAAAATGGGGTGGTAAGATCGCCCTTGTGGTGCCCTGTCCAAACGATCCTACCTTTCATCCTTAGCCATAATTGGGGAACAATGATTTTGTATCAAGTTTCGAAGTTATTAAAAAAAAAAAAAAAAAAAAAACATATTCAGTAGGCCTATAAAGTGTAATATAACCTTATTATGATTTTTTCAAAATTGAAATTTTTTACCTTGATATTTTAAATGCGTGCTAATAAAGAATGTTCGCTTTTTCAGGTTAGATTAGGTCAAACCTAACCTGACAAAACCAGTGTTATTAGATAATAATAATAATAATAATAATAATAAATGTTTTTATTCTTCAATTGATCATATACATGATATAAGAAAGGTCAATACAAATATATAAATAAAATATAGAATGAAAAATATTGATACAATACAGCTAATATTTACAATTATAATAATAATTAACATAATGACTTATGCATGTCGAATATTCTGTTTACTTATTGATGATCGTTCAGAAATTCGTTTACAGAGTAAAAACATTTCCTAATAAAGTACATTTTCAATTTAATTTTAAAATCCTCATTTTCTTCACTGATTTTAGTTCTAGAGGGAGATTATTCATCAATCTGATTCCATTTGATATCGGACTTTTATGTGCAATTTTGGTAAGTGATCTTAGGTCTTTATTTGTCCTTGTGCTATGATCATGTATTCTGTTACCTTCTTTTGACATGTGTTCATGTTCTACAACAAATAATATTAAGTTGAACATATATGATGAAGGTAGAAAATGAAATAATAATGAAGATGAAAAGTATATCAACTCCCAGAAAATTGTATGCTCTTTAATTGATAGAAATTCTATTTTTTGAATTCAATTCGACCAGTCTTAAGATAATTCGTCAGTAAATTCATTTGATTCTTGAAATTAATCGACGTATTAGCTTGCATCTGATTGTATTCACAAAAATGTGATGTTATATTGATTTTTTTTTTAATAACATCGATACTTGATACAAAAATCATTGTTCCCCAATTAAGGCGAAAAGTAATTGAAAAGCATAACATTATCTTGGAGACTTGAAGTTGATATACTCCGTATTTAATCACATTGGTTCGTAAACGAAGAAAAATGACACTAAAAATGAACTTCTCTATTTTTAATAAGTACTAGCTTGCACACCTTGATGTCAATTATATTTTCATTTAGGAATCTCTCAGTTAAAATAGTGGTTTGCATTTTTTAAAATGTCTAATTAATTGTATGAATTGAATATTTATCTTGGATTCTCTCAGTTAAAATGGTAGTTTGCAATTTTAAAATCTCGAATAAATTGTATGAATTAAATATTTATCTTGGATTCTCTCAGTTGAAATGGTAGCTCAGAACTCGTTATTGAAATGTCAAATAATTTATAAAAGGTTGAAAATGAGATAAAAAAGTATAAAACTCAATTATTGAGCGAGGTCCGAAGTAATGTCTCCTAATGACCATAATGATTTACGTCAGGAATGTGAAGTTGTCTCTCAGTTAAAATGGTGGTTTGAAATATTTAAAATGTCTAATAAATTGTATGAATTGAATATTTATCTTGGATTCTCTCAGTTGAAATGGTAGTTTGCATTTTTTTAAATGTCTAATAAATTGTATGAATTGAATATTTATCTTGGATTCTCTCAGTTAAAATGGTAGTTTGCATTTTTTAAAATGTCTAATAAATTGTATGAATTGAATATTTATCTTGGATTCTCTCAGTTAAAATGGTAGTTTGCATTTTTTAAAATCTCGAATAAATTGTATGAATTAAATATTTATCTTGGATTCTCTCAGTTGAAATGGTAGCTCAGAACTCGTTATTGAAATGTCAAATAATTTATAAAAGGTTGAAAATGAGATAAAAAAGTATAAAACTCAATTATTGAGCGAGGTCCGAAGTAATGTCTCCTAATGACCATAATGATTTACGTCAGGAATGTGAAGTTGTCTCTCAGTTAAAATGGTGGTTTGAAATATTTAAAATGTCTAATAAATTGTATGAATTAAATATTCATCTTGGATTCTCTCAGTTGAAATGGTAGTTTGCATTTTTTTAAATGTCTAATAAATTGTATGAATTGAATATTTATCTTGGATTCTCTCAGTTAAAATGGTAGTTCAGAACTCGTCATTGAAATGTCAAATAGTTTATATAAGGTTGAAAATGAGAGAAAAAAGCATAAAACTCAATTATTAAGCAAGGTCCGAAGTAAATACTTCCCAATAAAGACCATGATTTATGTGAGGAATGTGAAGTTGTCTCTCAGTTAAAATGGCAGTTTGAAATATTTAAAATGTCAAATAAATTGTATGAATTGAATATTCATCTTAGATTCTCTCAGTTAAATTGGTAGCTTAGAACTCATTATTGGAACGTCAAATAATTAGATGAGCGTAGCAAAGATTCCAATTCACATACCGAAAAAAGTGGGCTTCGTTTTAATTTTTTTTCCTTTTTTTTTCTCCGTTTGTAATTTTGTACGTAGCATACAGGTCAGGAAAAAATACCTATCGTCTTGAAAATTTTTCTACATATTTTTGTCATACCAGAATAGGCTGGTATTGTTTTAAAAAAAAATCGGTTGAAAAGTTTCTCCGGAAAAAAATCGTAAAGTTTGAAAAATTCTCGTAAGAATAACTCGGAGGAAAAATACTTGAAAAACAAGAATTCTTCAAAAGCTCTCAAATTTTCACCGAATTTTCACAGAATCCAAGGTCCGTGAATGTGGATTGAGCTGACGCCTGACAAGTTATTTTTCATTCTGAATTTCCATACTTCTAAGCTCATCTCACAACGCACATCCCGCGTTTTACTAGTTTATAAAAGGTTGAGAATGAGATAAAAAAGTATAAAACTCAATTATTGAGCGAGGTCCGAAGTAAATACCTCCTAATAAAGACCATGATTTATGTGAGGAATGTGAAGATGTCCTGTCGCTTCGAACAAGACCATAAAAGTCAGTTGTTTTCGACGTCAAACGAATCTTCTTGCAGACCTTCGGATCCTTCGTGTGTCACAGCTGGTAGGCTGGACACGCCCGTTCGCTAGTGCTGTGAGATAGGGGGGACGGTCGCTCGGAACCTTCTCGCAGACCTTCGGATCCTTCGTGTGTCACAGCTGCTAGGCTCGACACGCCCGTGCGCTAGTGCTGTGAGATAGGGGGGACGGTCGCTCGGAACCTTCTCGCAGACCTTCGGATCCTTCGTGTGTCACAGCTGGTAGGCTCGACACGCCCGTGCGCTAGTGCTGTGAGATAGGGGGGACGGTCGCTCGGAACCTTCTTGCAGACCTTCGGATCCTTCGTGTGTCACAGCTGCTAGGCTCGACACGCCCGTGCGCTAATGCTGTGAGATAGGGGGGACGGTCGCTCGGAACCTTCTTCGACAGGAGACCGGATCCACAACCGAAATACCATCTTCGTGTGTTGCATAAACCACGAGAAGCTGTATAGCTGGTAGGCTCGAACCACCCGTGCGTTAGTGCTGTGGGATAGGGGGGACGGTCGCTCGGAACCTTCACCTCTCTAGTGGTGGATCTTCTTCATTTGATTGCTCGGGAGATGTGCGTGATATATGGCATTAGTGTGGCCTCGGGGGAAGAATGTTCCTATTATGCGATGAGGGGGGGTGGGGGGGGTGGGGGGGGGGAAGGGAGGGGAGGGGGGGGGGTGGTTATACAATAGAGAAAATCATATTTAATATTCTTCTCCATATCCACGAACAGCTGTGTTATTTGATACTAGGAAAACGCCATATACGCGTTGTTAGACGAGTGGGTAGTAATAGTATGTCGACTTTATAGCCAAACTTTTGCTCACATTCGCCAATTGGGTGACATTTAAGTTAGAAATGGGTGAAAACTGCTTCGAGTGGTACCAATTTAGCAGAATTTATGTTTTTTCTTCAAAATGGCTGACCCGATCTAGCTGAGAATTTCCAAAAATGTGTATCAGAATATAATTCAACTTCACACAAAATTTCATTTTTTTTTGAAAAAACAAATATTTTTATTTTTTCCCCGCTGTGATATTCTAATGGGTATTTTTGAAATTTCTAAAATTCATAAAAATAAAAGTTCACTTCAATTGATATGACATTCTACTTTTGTGAATTCAATCCGTTTTAAGATAATACGTCTGTGAATACCAAGGATGTGATCGTATTATCTTGAAACCTATTGAATTCACAATATGAGTACATGACTTTCTGTTGAAACACACAGCACGTGATGGTGATAAGATGGATATTATTATCACTGGGAAAGAAGGAAAAAAATGAAAAAAAAAAAATTAAAAATAAATGCACACACACACATATATATATATATATATATATATATATATATATATATATATATATATACACATATATATATATATATATAACTTATTTATGTATGTGTGTAGACTTTCACAAGATATTAAATTATTATTATTATTATTTTTGGTAACACTTGTGTTATTTTTAAAAACCATTTTCAATATATACATATATATTTATATATATTTATATATATATATATATATATATATATATATATATATATATATATATATATATATATATATATATAAATATGAATACATATATATATATATATATATATATATATATATATTTATATATATATATATATATATATATATATATATATATATATATATATATATATATATATATATATATATAAATATATATATATATATATATATAAATATATATATATATATATATATATATATATATATATAAATATAAAATAATATAAAAATATAAAATAAAATATATATAAATATATATATATATATATATATATATATATATATATATATATATATATATTTATGTGTGTGTGTGTGTGTGTGTATGTGTTATGTGTGTGTGTGTGTTATGTGCAAGAGAGACAGTGTGAGAACTCTTGAGATATTCTACTTGAGCCACGATTTGCATACGGATTACAGGCTAATATAGCCGTGTCCCAACTGTTCTTGTTGCAACGCATGCGCAGTCGGTTGGCGCAATAACGATCTAGTTCACGTCACGGTCCGTGTGAGTGCCGTCATGTAAATATCTTTCAGAAGACCATAAAAATGTTGGTTCAAAAAAATAAATATGTTCGTTTTTTTTATTGTGTCTAGTCACAATTAATAATAATAATGATCATAATAAACGAATTTTGTTCCAAACAAACGTATAAGAGCTACACACAAACGTGCATGTAAACGTACAGTACATTGAAAAATGTATTATATAGGTATAATTGAAATTTGAAATCAAATTATACTGTTTGCATGAAAAAGAAAGATAATCCTTCTAAAATATATCAATAATTAACAGTACTAGGAAAACGCTATATATGCGTTGTTAGACGAGCGGAAAGTAATAGTATGTCGACTTCATTGCCAAACTTTTGCCTGAATTCGCCAATTGGGTGACATTTTAGTTATAAATGGGTAAAAACTGCTTCCAGTGGTACCAATTTAGCACATCTCATGTTTTTTCTTCAAAATGGCTGACCCGATCAAGCTGAGAAATTCCAGAAATGTGTATCAAGATGTTATTCAACTTCACACAAAATTTCAATTTTTTTGAAAATAAAAAGTTTTTAATTTTTTTCCGCCGTGTTATTCTAATGGGTATTTTTGAAATTTCTAAAATTCATAAAAAAAAAGTTGATATCCGATAATGCCACAAAACTTTACAGATCCAAGTTAGATAAGGAACCATGATGAAAAAAGTTTGAAATTGATAGCTGTAGCCGTTTGACCTGTGGAGAACCGACAAAAAAACATTTAAAAGAAAAAAAAAACATAAAAACGAACACCAATCTTTTTCAGTTGTCAAATTGAATCCTCGCTAAAGCTCGTCTAATAATCAAAATAATGATTAAAATGGGGTGGTAAGATCGCCTTTGTGGTGCCTCGTTCAAACGATCCTACCTTTCATCCATAGCCTTAATTGGGGAACAATGATTTTGTATCAAGTTTCGATGTTATTAAAAAAAAAAAAAGTATGATAAACTTATTTCATGATGTAGGTTTGATCGAATAAGTGAGTCACGACACGTGACAGTTGAACATATTTATTGACTTGAATTACACTATATACTATTATAATAATAAATCAAGATATGGAAATATTGCACATTCACAAACCAGCCGCCATGAATTCCCCCATAGAATGCAAACAGTTGATCAATTGTGATATTAAATCATTGTTCTCATTTGTAAATATATACATTTTACATATTACATATTACATATTACATATTACATATTACATAATACATATTACATATACATATTACATATTACATATTATATATTCATATTACATATTACATATACATATTACATATTACATATTCATATTACATTAAATTCAATTCAATTCAATTTTCAATTTTTAAATCATTTTATTCATGTTTTGTACCTCTGAATTTGTAACACTTTCACATTTTCATATAATAAACCAAAACAAGAAGCCCGCGTGAGACAAAGTCTTGTGTGCGGGCTGTCCTATAAAAATAGAATAAGAGTAAGTCGGTACAAAAACTATATAACTTATATATGAATAAACCTAAAAAAAGAAAAACAAATGCAAAAAAATAATGTATCGGCCACTATTACAATATTGGACACAAAACAAACTCCTCCGGGAAAATCCCAATCAAATCAAAGCGTATAAACCTTTCGACACACCTACACACCAACAGCAAAAAAAAAAAAAAAACGAAAGAAAAAACAAAACAAACACAGCTATTAAATTTTTAAAAATCCATCAGTTTCAATATAGAGGAATTTTCAGTGATATCTAGCCACCTGCTGAGTGCCTTTTTAAACGAGTATAATGTACTACATTTTCTAATATCTAATGGTAATTTATTATATACATATGGACCCAGGTAATCAGCCTGTTTCTGGCATAAGAGTTTATTCATTTTAGGTATACTCACAGTGAATGGAAAAGTGGACATGTTATTCAATCTGGTGATGTGGGTAGGTGGTATAGTAATTACTTTATATTTGTCGAAATGTTTATACGTATTAACCAAGATTTCCTTCAGAAAAATCTGTTTTATGCCCAATATCTTACATTCTTTGAAAATTAATGTGGAGGGGAACTGATAGTGCTTTTTAAGAATAACTTTAAGTAGTATCTTTTGGATAATAATAAGAGGTTGAAGATACGTATCGTATGCTCCACCCCATCCAATTATGCCGTATTGGTAGATTGAATGGACAAGGGCATTATACACCTGTAGCAGCAAAGTTCTCATCATCACATTCCGTAGTCTATAAAATATATACAATAATATTACATATAATATACAATATAATATATACATATATAATAATACATATTATATAATAATATACAATATAATATTACATATCACATTTTACATATTACATTTTACATATTACATATTACATATTACATATTACCTATTACATATACATATTACATATTACATATTACATATTACATATTACTTATTACATATACATATTACATATTACATATTACATTTTACATATTACATATTACATATCACTTATTACATATACATATTACATATTACATATTACATTTTACATATTACATATTACATATTACTTATTACATATTACATATTACATATTACATATTCATATTACATCACATATCACATTTTACATATTACATCTCACATATTACATATTACAAATTACATATTACCTATTACATATACATATTACATATTACATATTACATATTACATATTACTTATTACATATACATATTACATATTACATATTACATTTTACATATTACATATTACATATTACTTATTACATATACATATTACATATTACATATTACATATTCATATCACATATTACATATCACATATTACATATTACATATTACATATTACATATAACATTTGACATATACATATTACATATTACATATACATATTACATATACATATTACATATTACATATTACATATTACATATAACATTTTACATATACATATTACATATTACTTATTACATATTACATATCACATATTACATATAACATTTTACATATAAATATTACATATTACTTATTACATATTACCTATTAAATATTACATATACATATTACATATTACTTATTACTTATTACATATTACATATTATATATTACATATTACATATACATATTACATATTACATATTACATATTCATATTACATATTACATATTACATATCACATATTACATATTACATATAACATTTTACATATACATATTACATATTACTTATTACATATTACATATCACATATTACATATAACATTTTACATATACATATTACATATTACTTATTACATATTACCCATTAAATATTGCATATACATATTACATATTACTTATTACTTATTACATATTACATATTACATATTACATATTACATATTACATATACATATTACATATTACATATTACATATTCATATTACATATCACATATTACATATCACATATTACATATTACATATAACATTTTACATATAAATATTACATATTACTTATTACATATTACATATTACATATTACATATAACATTTTACATATACATATTACATATTACTTATTACATATTACCTATTACATATTACATATACATATTACATATTACATATTCATATTACATATTACATATCACATATTACATATACATATCACATATTTATTTACTTATTTATTTATTTAGGTACTTTATTTTTTCATTACATTATATTTAAGTGAATTTTTATTATATATCTCCACAGATAAACTTCATGAGGGTTCCGTGGAACCTCACAAGAGTACCCTTTATTGTTGTAACGCTTTTATTTGGAATCAATTAGAAAAAAATATATATATCACATATTACATATTCATATTACATATTACATATTACATATACATATTACATATTACATATTATAGATATCCTATATATGTGGGAACACATATTTTCAATAGTTTATCAGAAAAATTGAAAAACTCCATCTGGCCAAGACATGTTTTCAAACTCAGAACAAGAGAATTTTTAATTTCACATGCATTCTATGATATGAGTGATTTAGAAAGAGCAAGAAACTGCAAATGTACATTCTGTTCTAACATACTATACTAGCTTTATTAAATAAATATTCATTATTTCATTTTATTGTATACTGACAAATTTCAATACCCAATTGTAAGTATAAGACTTTAATTACATAGGTAAGGAATATTTATTGTATAATGTATATTTTTGTATTTGCTTGTACAATTTGTATCACTATGAAATAAATACTAAATTACATATACATATTACATATTACATAAACATATTACATATACATACATATTACATATTACATATACATACATATTACATATTACATATACATATTACATATACATACATATTACATACCACATATACATATTACATATACATATTACATATTACATATTACATATACATATTACATATACATACATATTACATATCACATATACATATTACATATACATATTACATATTACATATACATATTACATATACATACATATTACATATACATATTACATATACATACATATTACATATCACATATACATATTACATATACATATTACATATTACATATTAAATATACATATTACATATACATACATATTACATATCACATATACATATTACATACACATATTACATATGACATATTACATATACATATTACATATACATACATATTACATATCACATATACATATTACATATACATATTACATATTACATATTACATATACATATTACATATACATACATATTACATATCACATATACATATTACATATACATATCACATATCACATATACATATTACATATACATATGACATATACATACATATTACATATAACATATACATATTACATATACATATTACATATTACATATACATATTACATATACATACATATTACATATCACATATACATATCACATATACATATTACATATACATATTACATATACATATTACATACACATATTACATATTACATATTACATACATATATTTGTATACTTCTTCTACTTCAACCTCCTAAACAACTTTTACGTATAATACACAAATATTTACCCGATCACGAATACAAGAATAATCTCCCGTATAACCTAGCTGTTGGTGGGGTCGTTAAGCAGCATCATAATGACAACATTTTTTTTTACACAAATACGAAAGTCAACCAAAAATACTTTGTGACACAATAAATAAGGGCAATAAATAACAATAAACAGTATAGAAGAGGCCATGGAAGTCGATT
The DNA here is from genome assembly GCA_964007535.1 of Brachyptera risi. NCBI lineage: Eukaryota > Metazoa > Arthropoda > Insecta > Plecoptera > Taeniopterygidae > Brachyptera > Brachyptera risi. The sequence goes on from CAXFZR010000364.1 coordinate 16,138, forward strand.
CAGTGAAATATATATTTTTTAAATATATCCAAAATATATTAAATTTGTTTAATATATTTAATATATTTTAAAATATATATTTTTTAAATTATATTTTTTACGTGTCAAGCGTAGCCCTATAGATCCAGAGCTAAAAAGACACAGTTATGCACAGTTATGCGACATGACTTGAATAGTTATAACTTATATCATCTCGAAGCTATTATAATTATCTGTGTTTCTCGCGTATCAGAATTTTAATATCTCATACCGTTCAAAGTTTATCACCAAGAAACTGATATTTTGATAAATCGACTCCTGTGGACTCTTACAATATAATTATACAAATATACTTGTACGCCACGACCCACTCACCTGACCTTGGTACACATAGTCTTCAACTCTGATTGTAATTAATATCACCACTTGAAGTACAAATGACTAACATGTAGACCTGCACGGTGACGACATCCGTTATATGTTCAACTTGTTCGGACAAGTGATGTAAATCTATCTAATTGATAGTTAATTGATTTTAATGGATTTAATTGGCGAATCGAAATGGGCGTGGCTTCCCCAGTCGTCTTGCTGAGTCCGTATCATGTGTGGTTTCAGAGGTACACTGGTAGAACATGTCATAGTTTACCACAGTTGCAACAGCCCGCTGAGTCGAGGTTATGTCAGGTGCACATTCAACGTTGTCAGAATGGGTCTTACAATGTCTTTCTACTAATTGATTAGAATCGTTTTAATGAACATTTGATTAATCTAATTGATTCATTCGACGTATAATTGTCCAAGTTGTACATCAGCCCCCCCCCCCCCTACTTCCGGTTCCCCAGCGGCGTGAAGGACAGCTGTTTCCTGACGACAGAGAGCAGCGACAAGAGTTACGTCCGAGCGATGTGAGAGTCGAGATAATGGCTTCTTTTTGCTGATAAAATGAAAGTTGGACGACAGTTTAGATTAATGTGTAATAAGTGTGATTATTCTATGATATGATGGACATTACGTCACTTCCCTTGAAGAGTGTGTCACGAATTTTCAGACGGGACAGAGAGGTTTTAGATTGTTGCCAAATTTAAAAATGTAAAAACTTGATCAAAAAACAGATTAACAGTTAAATAATTTGAACTTGAATATTTATATATAATAATTATTATTAATTAATAATTTTATAATTCTTATTTTATTCATCAATATATTTTTTTACTCATTTGAAGAAGGAAACTATCCGATTTGAAAGCATATTAAAATGAAAATCATCAGTTTCATCCAAATTTATCAATTATTGACTTTAATTGCAATTTCTGTATTCTTGGATACAACATCGCTATGAACAAGCCACAACTATGACACAAGGGTCTAGAGCAATAGGTACGACATCAAGAGTGAAGAGAAGAAAATTTATTATAAACATATATAATATATATATATATAAATATATATATATATATATATATATATATATATATATATATATATATATATATATATATATATATATATATATATATGTATATATATATATATATATATATATATATATATATATATATATATATATATATATATATACATATATATATATATATATATATATATATATATATATATATATATATATACATATATATATATATATATATATATATATATATATATATATATATATATATATATATATATATATATATATATATATATACAAATATATATATATATATATATATATATATATATATATATATATATATATATATATATATATATATATATAGGTTTAAATAGGCCACATGTATGAGAATATCTCTGATGTAAACCTGATGAGTTCGACTATGCACGAGCAAGGCATGTTGCTGATAGTACCGGAGATAAGCCGATGTTTCTCACGGCAATAAATCCAGCTGAAAGCAGCTGTTCATCCTTATTAGCAACAAACAACGGCACGTTCACAAGATATCAATGAGAATTGATTATTAATGTGATATTCACTGATCTATTAACTCTATGAAGTGACCTGGGAGCCACTATTGAATCAGACGAATCTGTTCGGACTCTACAATGACATATAGAAACTTGAAGACAAATTACAACAACAATTTAAAGATAACAAATTGATATTATTATATCTACAACATTTGTAAACTAGGACAACGCGGGATGTGCGTTGTGAGATGAGCTTAGAAGTATGGAAATCTAGAATAGAAAATATTCTTTCATTTCAATCTACATCTATGGACCTTGGATAACTTTAAACGTTCAAAAACCTCACCTGCAACTTGTCTACTTTTATAGTGTGACCTGTTGCGTAAACACTTTGCTAATACATCTAATCAAATGTCGACTCTCATCGCGTTTTCTTCGTTATTTCTTATCTGATTATAAAAATCAAGGTTTCATATCATCAAGTGTGGTACTGGTGGCGTCAATGCAAGAACTATATGAACTCGCTTCAATTATTGTTGAATACACTTTTTATGTGAAGAAAATGCAGTATAAAGGCATAAGTCTTATTCAACTGAACCGAGGCATAATACAAGATGAAATAAAAAATAATATTACTCCAAATTAAAATTAAAATCAATTATAAGTAATAAAAATAATAATGAAAAAAAAAATATATATATATATATAAAATAACAATAATAATAATGAAATAGAAGAATAATATTATTGTTCTGAATTCAAATTAAAATGAATAATAAGTAATAAAAATAATAATGAAAAAAAAAATATATATAAATATAAAATAACAATAATAATAATAAAATAGAATAATTATAATATTGCTCTGAATTCAAATTTATTTTTGCATAAAGTAACCAGGGTATTAGAATATCATCAAAAACAATATTTTATGAAACAAAAAAGTTTGACAGCAGCGAGATTCGATCTGGCGACCTTTTGTAATTTGTATCAAATCATAGATAGCCCATATATGTTACCTTACCGAGATACGTTACTCCTCCAGCCGGTAGCGACATATGCTCGTTACAATCTCGCTGTAATAGAATCTTAGCAAGGCATTAATTATCATCACTAAACGTCGAATATGGCGGAAACCAACCTGGTTTGCAAAGCGGTGTGAAGCTACTGCCGAGATACAAATATGTAGGCCTTCTTAACGTTGAGTGACATATCTCGGTAATATGGATCTATAATTAAATCAAAATGTATCATTAATATTTGAACAGGAAACGTCGTATCTTTCATCTTAGTCCCGTCTTTCATCCACAGCCGTAATTGGGAAACAAAGATTTTGTATCAAGTTTCGATGTTATAAAAAAAAAAAAAAAAAAAAATAGAAGCTGGAATTATAAAAATGGAAATAGCTCTAATTACCAGTTATCACCTGTTGTATTTTTTAATTTTTTTCAACTGTCAGATGAAGGTTCTTTGTAATGCCTGGCTTGTAATTGTGTTTCTGCAGTGAGAGTGGTACTCGTGGAGACCAATGGGAGATGTGCAGATGTGGCCCTACATGGCGGCGTGCCCCACGGTGTTCCATCGTGTCTCGAGCCACGCCATTGTCTGCAGTCACGGCATTGTCTTCTATATACGGGCTGATCGACCGTTACGTGGCTGATAAGGCAATCGCTAATAGCTGATGAGAAGGCCTAATCGATCAGACCACACAAGATCGCTTCGCAACCTTCATTCTATTCCACATAATTCGTCTATTATTATTATTTTATTTTTAATAACATCGAAACTTGATACAAAATCATTGTTCCCCAATTAAGGCTAAGGATGAAAAGTAGGATCGTTTGATCTGTTAAATATACGCCTATATACAATTAGGGATATTGAAATGAACGTGATTGGATGAGCGAAGCGAAGATTCAATTACACTGAAGTAAAAAAAAAAAGTACGTTTCTTTTTATTTTGTTTTTGTTTGCGCTCCACATATCGAACGAAGACATGAATTCAGTTGAAACTTGGCATACACAAGTGCCCTCATTTATAATTCGATACTGTATAGTTCTGAGGCGTAATTGGTTGGACAACTTATGAGAAAACATGATTCGAAGTTGTAAAAAAAACGTATGAGGATAACTCGGAGGGGAAAATTTATAAAAATATTTTTTTCGAAAAAATCCAAATTTTCACGGAATTTCAATCTAATAATGATATAAATTATTCCGATATTCCACTAAAATTAGATCAGCCGTTTTGATGTACCAAAATATACGATGTATTGTTTTTACATCGCCCAAAGCTATCAAGATACCAATTAAATCCGAGCAACAGGTGTCACCAATTCAAGAACGTCCAAAATAAGACCTTTTTTATTATCAAATGAATTGACTGTAATGAATAATGAAGCAAACAGGATGGATCCACTTCTGAGAAAACTTATTTCAAATTTGAAAAAAAACAGTATGAATATTCCCCTTGAAGGAATTCAAATTCTCACGGAATTTCAATATGATAATGATATAAATTACTTCGACATTTTCACTCAAATCGGATCAGCTGTTTTGATGTAACAAAATATTCAATGCAATGTTTTTACATCGCCCGAAGTTATTCAAAATAATCCAAGCAACAAGACTTGTCATCAATTTGAGAACGATTGAAACGAAACCTTCTTTATCATCGAAAACATTGACTGTAATAAGTAATGAGTTAAACAGGAGGGCAGTGACGTAATTGTATGGATCTCAAGGTGGACATATATAACCGACCAAATATATGTTGATATGTTCCAGCTCATCCATCAACGCGGAAACATAACGCGTTTTCTCAGTATATATATATATATATATATATATATATATATATATATATATAATAAATATATATATATATATATATATATATATATATATATATATATATATATATATAATAAATATATATGTATATATATATATATATATATATATATATATATATATATATATATATATATATACATATATGCTATAAATATATATATATATATATATATATATATATATATATATATATATATATATATATATATATATATTTATATATATATATATATATATATATATATATATATATATATATATATATATACATATATATATATATATATATATATATATATATATATATATATATGTACATATATATATATATATATATATATATATATATATATATATATATACATATATATATATATATACATATATATATATATATATATATATATATATATATATATATATATATATATATATATATATATATATATATATATATATATATATATATATTCAAATATATATATATATATATATATATATATATATATATATATATATATATATATATATATATATATATATATATATATATATATATGTATATATATATATATATATATATATATATATATATATATATATATATATATATATATATATATACATATATATATACATATATAAATATATATATATATATATATATATATATATATATATATATATATATATTTATATATATATATATAAATATATATATATATATATATATATATATATATATATATATATATATTCTAATGTTTCAGTTGATGTTTTTGCATCAGCTGTATTGAACATGTAGTGAATGTACACATCATGTGACTAGTGTAATGTTATGTTCTAAGATCATCTTCACATAGATTTATAAATAGATGGACAGATATAGATAGATAATTAATGTATGCAATTCAATTTCCCATCGCTAGATTACGTCTCAGTAAAAGTCAAGTCAAACACGACTTCCTATTAAATCATAATCTCGTTAACATGTGTGAAAGGAAAGCTCGTCTCGAGTGGTTCCAGTCAGGAGAGTAGAACTGGTCGATAAAACAGCCTGGCTGTCGGCGGGGGTCGGTCAAGACGTGTTTACAATTGTTCGAAATAGTGATTGAATATGATGAATTAAATAGATTGATTAAATGAATTGAATTGATATTAAAAAATGAAAATAAATAATATGAAAATTAAATTAATAAAATAAATGAAATAATTAGACGAGCTTTAGCGAGGATTCAATTTGACATACTGAAAAAAATTGGTGTTCGTTTTTATGTTTTTTTTTAATGTTTTTTTTGTCGGTTCTCCACAGGTCAAAGACTACAGCTATCAATCTCAAACTTTTTTTCATCATGGTTCCTTATCTAACTTAGATCTGTATAGTTTTGTGGCAATATTGGATATCAACTTTTTTCAAATGAATTTTAGAAATTTCAAAAATACCCATTAGAATAACACGAGGGAAAAAAAAAAAAATATTTTTATTTTCAAAGAAATGAAATTTTGTGTAAAGTTGAATAACATCTTGATACACATTTCTGAGAATTCTCAGCTTGATCGGGTCAGCCATTTCGAAGAAAAAACATGAAATGTGCTAAATTGGTAGCACTCGAAGCCGTTTTTACCCATTTATAACTAAAATGTTACCCAATTGGCGAATTTAGGCAGAAGTTTGGCAATGAAGTCGACATACTATTACTTTCCGCTCGTCTAACAACGCGTATATAGCGTTTTCCCAATAAAATAAAATAAATTGAATATGGAGTATGGAATATGGAATATGGAATACCATGCTTGTACATTCATAACACGATTCTTTATGTGATAGAAAACAATTATCTCAGAAAAGCAAACGTCCGGAATACATTATGACTGTTTCTGTGATATGTATCCAGAAAAAAAACACACGAATGTTGATATCTTCCACTTTGAACAAAGTCTCTTGGGCAATGATAATTATAATATAATATATGGGCAATAGTAATTTACTAATAGTTATAAATATAAAATATGGTATACAATACATTATATTCATTATTATTCATTATTCATGGTATTATTATGATACTGCATTTTTGTATTTACTAATGTAAATTTATGAAAAAAATACTAGCCAAGCTAGAGTTAAAATAAACGGCTATTGTGACCCATCTATTTCACTATAACACTATACCATATTCCATATTCCATATTCCATATACCATATTCAATATTCAATATTCCATTTCCATATTCCATATTCCATATTCAATATTCAATATCCCATATCCCATATTTCATATTCCATATTCCATATTCCATATTCATTATTCGTTATTCCATATTCAATATTCCATATCCCACATCCCATATTTCATATTCCATATTCCATATTTCATATTCCATATTCCATATTCCATATTCCATATTTCATATTCCATATTCCATATTCCATATTTCATATTCCATATTCCATATTCCATATTCATTATTCGTTATCCCATATTCAATATTCCATATCCCACATCCCATATTCCATATTTCATATTCCATATTCCATATGCCATATTCCATATTCCATATTTCATATTCCATATTCCATATTTCATATTCCATATCCCATATTCCATATTCCATATTTCATATTCCATATTTCATATTCAATATCCCATATTCCATATTCCATATTTCATATTCCATATTCAATATTTCATATTCCATATCCCATATTTCATATTCCATATCCCATATTCCATATTCCATAATCCATATTCCATAATCCATATTCCATATTCCATATTCCATATTCCATATCCCATATTCCATATTACATATTTCATATTCCATATTTCATATTCCATATCCCATATTCCATATTCCATATTCAATATTCCATATTCCATATTTCATATTCCATATCCCACATCCCATATTCCATATTCCATATTTCATATTCCATATCCCATATTCCATATTTAATATTCCATATTCCATATTCCATAATCACTATTCCATATTCCATATTCCATATTCAATATTTCATATTTCATATTCCATATCCCATATTCCATATTCCATATTCCATATTCCATATTTCATATTCCATATCCCATATTCCATATTCCATATTCCATATCCCATATTTCATATTCCATATTTCATATTCAATATCCCATATTCCATATTCCATATTCCATATTCCATATTCCATATTTCATATTCCATATCCCATATTCCATATCCCATATTTCATATTCCATATTTAATATTCAATATCCCATATTCCATATTCCATATTTCATATTCCATATTCAATATTTCATATTCCATATCCCATATTTCATATTCCATATCCCATATTCCATATTCCATAATCCATATTCCATAATCCATATTCCATATTCCATATTCCATATTCCATATCCCATATTCCATATTACATATTTCATATTCCATATTTCATATTCCATATCCCATATTCCATATTCCATATTCAATATTCCATATTCCATATTTCATATTCCATATCCCACATCCCATATTCCATATTCCATATTTCATATTCCATATCCCATATTCCATATTTAATATTCCATATTCCATATTCCATAATCACTATTCCATATTCCATATTCAATATTTCATATTTCATATTCCATATCCCATATTCCATATTCCATATTCCATATTCCATATTTCATATTCCATATCCCATATTCCATATTCCATAATCCATATTCCATATTCCATATTCCATATTCCATAATCACTATTCCATATTCCATATTCCATACTCAATATTCCATATTCCATATTCCATATTCCATATTCCATAATCACTATTCCATATTCCATATTCCATATTCCATAATCCATATTCCATATTCCATATTCCATATTCCATAATCCATATTCCATATTCCATATTCCATATTCCATATTCCATATTCCATATTCCATATTCCATATTCCATATTTCATATTCCATATCCCATATTCCATATTCCATAATCCATATTCCATATTCCATATTCCATATTCCATAATCACTATTCCATATTCCATATTCCATATTCCATACTCAATATTCCATATTCCATATTCCATATTCCATATTCCATAATCACTATTCCATATTCCATATTCCATATTCCATAATCCATATTCCATATTCCATATTCCATATTCCATAATCCATATTCCATATTCCATATTCCATATTCCATATTCCATATTCCATATTCCATATTCCATATTCCACAATCACTATTTCAATTGTGAACGAGGCTTAAACGGACGGAATCATCAATCGTCGAAGGACCAACTACATTCTAATCCGTCACGATATCAGCTCTAATCAGCGATAAAACCTTCCATTCCACGTGCCTCTTCCTTTCACGTACCACGTGACTGTCCAATACAAGCTCCGTGCAATATTCATCACAACATTCTATCATAATTCAATCATATAAATCATAATAAATCAATAAATCAATAATAATAATAAAAAAATAAATACAAAATAATAAATAATGAAAAATAAATCATGATAAATCATAATTTAATTCATAATTTATCATAATTCTCTAGCGAGAATTCAATTTGACATACTGAAAAAATTTGGTTCGTTTTTTTTTATGTTGTTTTTTTGTCGGTTCTCCACAGGTCAAACGGCTACAGCTATCACCTTTAAACTTCTCTTCATGATGGTTCCTCATCTAACTTAGATCTGTAAAGTTTTGTGGCATTGTCGGATGTTGACTTTTTTTTATGAATTTTAGAAATTTCAAAAATACCCATTAGAATAACACGTCGAAAAAAAAGAAAATATTTTCATTTTCAAAAAAAAAAAAAAAAAAAATTTGCATGAAGTCGAGTTATATTATGATACACATTTCTGAAAACTTCCAGCTTGATCGGGTCAGCCATCTCGAAGAAAAATCATAAAATGTGCTAAATTGGTACCATGCACTCGAAGCAGTTTTTACCCATTTCTATCGTAAATGTCACCCAATTGGCAAACGTTGGCAAGAGTTTGGCAAAGAAGTCGACATAATATTACTTTACGCTCGTCCAACAACGCGTATATAGCGTTTTCCTAGTGTAAATGAGCGAATGAATGTGTGTTTATCGCCGCTCCAACAACACGATGCATGGTACTGGCAACTGGAGCAGCGTGTAGCATATCTCACGCTGGGTTCCCACGGCGGAACAGCCTGCTTGCCTCACGCCCGGGGGCGGTCCGCTAGACAAACCAGCCCAAGGTCGCGACAACACACGCCCCGAGCAGACGAGTCGGAGAACAAACTGACGAAAACCATTGTTAGGAAAAGTGAGAGTTAGGAATTAAATTGAGACATTTTTAACATGTTTTATATCGATATTGCTTCTTCTTCTTCTTCTTCTTCTTCCCAGTACTTGCGTTTATTACAGAATGGATTTTTTCTCTTCTTTTTTCTTTTCTTTTATTATTGTATTTAATCGATTGAATTCATTTTCTCAGTATTATACGGTCAATTGGCTGATTGAACTTGTGAGTTATAAATCCCTCAGACTGGAACGTCTGAGGGAAACCATGGAAACCATCAGTCAGGGTGGAACGTCTGAGGGAAACCATGGAAACCATCAGTCAGGCTGGAACGTCTGAGGGAAACCATGGAAACCATCAGTCAGACTGGAACGTCTGAGGGAAACCATGTAAACCATCAGTCAGACTGCAACGTCTGAGGGAAACCATGGAAACCATCAGTCAGGGTGGAAACATGTTCAAGTTGTTGATATTGTAAAGATATGGACAAAGTAGACATTTTTCGGGTAAGATCGCCCTTGTGGTGCCCCATCCAAACGATCCTATCTTTCATCCTTAGCCTTAATTGGGGAACAATGTTTTTGTATCAAGTTTACATGTTATATATATATATTAAAAAAAAGAACTCTCCATGCAAGACTTCCAGGGGGGGGGGGGGGGGCTCCAACTAGTACACGGATGTTTGGCCAGGATCCCGTGAAGCGAGTGTGTACTACAAGCAAGGGAGGTTGCTGCCTTGTTCGCGCGTTCAATAGATACTAGGAAAACGCCATATACGCGTTGTTAGACGAGCGGATAGTAATAGTACGTCGATTTTTTTGCCAAACTCTTGCCTACATTCACCAATTGGGTGACATTCAAGTTATAAATGGGTGAAAACTGCTTCGAGTGGTACCAATTTAGCACATTTTATGATTTGTCTTAGAAATGGCTCACCCGATCAAGCTGAATGTTTTCAGAAATGTGTATCAGAATGTAACTCAACTTCACGCAGAATTTCATTTTTTTTTTTAAATAAAGATTTTTTTCCGCCGTGTTATTTTAGTGGGTATTTTTGAAATTTCTAAAATTCATAAATAAAAGTTAACATCCGATAATGCCACAAAACTATACAGATCTAAGTTAGATGAGGAACCATAATATAAAAAAGTTTGAAGTGGATAGCTGTAGCCGTTTGACCTGTGGAGAACTGACAAAAAAACATGAAAAAAAACAAAAATAAATAAAAAATAAACAGAAAAACGAACACCAATTCTTTTCAGTATGTCGACTTGAACCCTCGCCAAAGCTCGTCTAATTATTGAAACATTGTTTTTTTGAAGATTATTCTACATCTTTTCCACTTGTATATAATATATTTGGAATAAAATACAGCGTGTATGAATCCAATGAAGTCTGCAGAGATGATTGACATGTTTATATACCTGCCTTCTCGCCGGACAATAGAAGAGCTGAGTCCAAACAGCTCCGACACTTGCCACAGATTGGTGAGGCGGACGTGAAATGTGAGATCGATGATGGATTCTATTGTATTCCGAGTGCTGGTAAATACAACAAGATCGTTTCTGATAACAAATCAACATTTTCTCAAGGTATTACGTATAGGTATCCATGTGGCAATGTCCGCCTATCCACACGTACTTACACTCGCAGGTTTCCTGGCAGCTATAGTGTCCATTTCATTGAGGGGTCAACAAGTACTAAGACCTGGGGCCGAATTCACAAAAGGTCATAACTTTGATTCGGCTCAAAGTTACGACAATTTCTAGAGATAAATCCATATTTGATCTATTATTTTTGATTTCTCAATTTCAATGAATAATAGATTGATGATAATAATGGATTTAATCAAAAATTGAGATAAAAAAAATAAAAAATTACAGATCAAATATGGTATTATCTCTAGAAATTGTCGTAACTTTGAGCCGGATCAAAGTTATGACATTTTGTGAATCTGGGCCCTGGTGTACAACACTTGTCATGGAATATTCATGAAATCCATTGAATTCTGAAATCAGGTGTACACCAAATGTATCAGTTATTTCCCCCTCGGGTTGAAAGCCCTATAAATAATAATTAGTAATAATTAAATCATTAAATTAAATAATAATTATTATACATTCATTTATAAATGAATGATAATGAATAAATAATAATAAATAAATAAATAATAAATTTATTATTATTTATTATTTTTATTAATTATTAATTATTATCACTATTAATTATTAATAATTATATACTATAAATCAATCTACGGGAGTCGATTTAGGCCCAGTATTACCACGGCCAGTTAGTATTTATCTGAGAGTTGGTGAAAACAAATAGCATGGGTAACCATGGTGATAACAAGTTTGAACTGTCAGATAAAGGCTAACTGGACTTGATAATACCGTGCGTTAGTGCAATATCAGTTTTTTT
>CAXFZR010000365.1:0-7500 GCA_964007535.1 Brachyptera risi
GGCAGCGTTGCCGCGAAACCATACTCGTCTCGGCAAATGTTTGAGGCCCAGCTAACCCAACATTACCGGTTCGACGATCGATCAAGCTTCGTCGGTCGATCGAAAATTGCGTTCGATCGCATATATTGTTTCATAGACCTTTGCGTTTTTGGGGGGCATCCCTAGAAGAAGAGCGATACCAGAACTTAACCTGCATTCGCTTTCGGCTGCCGGGCTTTTGGCTTCGGCTCTAGGTACTACCCCTTATAGAAGATATTTCGTCGATTTTTCATGCACAGTGAGTTATAAGTCCGACAAAATGGTACAGAATGAAAATTTCACCGCCATTATTTGGCCCTCGGACTCGAGCTGAGCTCCAGCCTGGGAAACGAGCACAGTTGGTTATAAGTCCGACAAAATGGTACAGAAGTGCCCATCGACCGGCATTTCGACTTTTGGACAGTTTTCGACTTTTCTAAAATCATAGTGCTCGACCAACCTTAGGGCTAACAGTGCTCTACCAACCTAACCCCAAGTCCAAATTTTGGCAGAGTCCTTTTTTTTTTTTCCAAATTTTTTTTTTTCCAAATTTTCCCCAAAAAAATTTTGATTTTTTTTTTTCTCTCACAGAACATTTTTCCGCAAAACTAAACCGAAAAAAAACTCGATGGGACAATTTTTATTTTTATTTTCATTTTTTTGGTTTTTTTCAATTTTTTTTTCGGAAATTTCGATTTTTTTTTCTTTCTCACATGACATTGGCAACGTGGGTTTCAGCAAAAAGGTAACATTTTCACGACGTTTCAACGACGCACCATACCGATGGCTACGATCTATTGGCGTCGGTGAATGATGATGAATAACCACGAAAAACCCCTGTCAGAATGGTCGACCATGGCGGGAATCGAACCCCGGTCTCCCGAATGACGGTTCAGAGTGTTACCACTCTCGGCCACGCGTCTCGATCACTTTTTTCACCACCCAAGCGGTGGGCCACCGGCACAGTGGCCGAGTCGTTAGCGCACTTGCTTCGTGAGGAAAGCTCGTCACTGGCCCGGGAGTCGAACACTCGTCTTTCTGGCACCCTTCTTGTCGATTCTATGACAGAGTCTCATATCGAGTGAAAACAAACACAAGTCCCGTGGGCGTCGCCAATGTGCGACTTCATCGAGATAAGCCATACGCTTGTCTTTCTGTATTTTCGAGAGAAAAACGCCGGCACCAATAAACCTTGGTGATCATTACGGAACGCCGTTGAGACCCCGAAAAAATGATAAAAACGTCGCACTAACCCGGGGGGAAAGTCGCACATTGGCGACTCGGCGATGAGTCAAACCGTCGGCTTGTCTCCGGCGCGGACGTTGCATATATGCGACTTACACATCAATTATAAGTTGTCTTCCATGTTGAATTCCCACAAAAAAAAATGTCGTTCGAGCACTATAAGAACTTTTCAATGTTAAATTCCCATAAGGTCCGATCGAACAGTCTCGGAGTCGAAGAGCACCATGAGAAACTAATGTCGTAAGAGCACTATGAGAAATTTCCAATGTTAAATTCTCATAAGACCGATCGGAAAACACCAAGTACCGAAGCCCAAGAGCACTGTTGGAAAAAAATGTCGTACGAGCACTATAAGAACTTTTCAATGTTAAATTCCCATAAGGCCGATCGAACAGTCTCGGCGATATGCAACTTTCATGAAAACACATCAATTATCTCGTTGGATGTTCGATTAAATGGAAGATTCGTAATCACATCGAGAAAGCAATCATGAACTTGTTCTTGTAGATTATCGTTCAAACGAACGGTTTACGAGTTATTCATAAACGAATCTTCAACTGGATTTGTTAATTTTTCTATTCGATTTGGAAAACATACCGGGGTGCTTTTCGCATACACTACCCCGATCTTCATCACGAGTTCGACTGACGATAAATGTCGTGCAACATCGGATCAGAAGTGTATGAAGATCGAAAAACGCCAAGTACCGAAGCCGAAACTATTCAATGTTGAATTCTCATAAGACTGATCGAAAAACGTCAAGTCCCGAAGCCGAAGAGCACTGTTAGAAAAAAATGTCGTACGAGCACTATAAGAACTTTTCAATGTTAAATTCCCATAAGGCCGATCGAACAGTCTCGGAGATGAGAAAATAAGGTTGTAAGAGCACTATGAGAAATTTCCAATGTTAAATTCTCATAAGACTGATCGAAAAACGCCAAGTCCCGAAGCCGAAGAGCACTGTTAGAAAAAAATGTCGTACGAGCACTATAAGAACTTTTCAATGTTAAATTCCCATAAGGCCGATCGAACAGTCTCGGAGATGAGAAAATAAGGTTGTAAGAGCACTATGAGAAATTTCCAATGTTAAATTCTCATAAGACTGATCGAAAAACGCCAAGTCCCGAAGCCGAAGAGCACTGTTAGAAAAAAATGTCGTACGAGCACTATAAGAACTTTTCAATGTTAAATTCCCATAAGGCCGATCGAACAGTCTCGGAGATGAGAAATTAAGGTTGTAAGAGCACTATGAGAAATTTCCAATGTTAAATTCTCATAAGACCGATCGAAAAAATAATGTGAAAGAGCACTATAAGAACTATTCAATGTTAAATTCTCATAAGACTGATCGAAAAACGCCAAGTCCCGAAGCCGAAGAGCACTGTTAGAAAAAAATGTCGTACGAGCACTATAAGAACTTTTCAATGTTAAATTCCCATAAGGCCGATCGAACAGTCTCGGAGATGAGAAAATAAGGTTGTAAGAGCACTGTTAGAAAAAAATGTCGTACGAGCACTATGAGAACTTTTCAATGTTAAATTCCCATAAGGCCGATCGAACAGTCTAGGAGATGAGAAATTGAGGTTGTAAGAGCACTGTTAGAAAAAAATGTCGTACGAGCACTATAAGAACTTTTCAATGTTAAATTCCCATAAGGCCGATCGAACAGTCTCGGAGATGAGAAAATAAGGTTGTAAGAGCACTGTTAGAAAAAAATGTCGTACGAGCACTATGAGAACTTTTCAATGTTAAATTCCCATAAGGCCGATCGAACAGTCTCGGAGATGAGAAATTGAGGTTGTAAGAGCACTGTTAGAAAAAAATGTCGTACGAGCACTATAAGAACTTTTCAATGTTAAATTCCCATAAGGCCGATCGAACAGTCTCGGAGATGAGAAAATAAGGTTGTAAGAGCACTGTTAGAAAAAAATGTCGTACGAGCACTATAAGAACTTTTCAATGTTAAATTCCCATAAGGCCGATCGAACAGTCTCGGAGATGAGAAATTGAGGTTGTAAGAGCACTGTTAGAAAAAAATGTCGTACGAGCACTATAAGAACTTTTCAATGTTAAATTCCCATAAGGCCGATCGAACAGTCTCGGAGATGAGAAAATAAGGTTGTAAGAGCACTGTTAGAAAAAAATGTCGTACGAGCACTATGAGAACTTTTCAATGTTAAATTCCCATAAGGCCGATCGAACAGTCTCGGAGATGAGAAATTGAGGTTGTAAGAGCACTGTTAGAAAAAAATGTCGTACGAGCACTATAAGAACTTTTCAATGTTAAATTCCCATAAGGCCGATCGAACAGTCTCGGAGATGAGAAATTGAGGTTGTAAGAGCACTGTTAGAAAAAAATGTCGTACGAGCACTATAAGAACTTTTCAATGTTAAATTCCCATAAGGCCGATCGAACAGTCTCGGAGATGAGAAATTAAGGTTGTAAGAGCACTGTTAGAAAAAAATGTCGTACGAGCACTATAAGAACTTTTCAATGTTAAATTCCCATAAGGCCGATCGAACAGTCTCGGAGATGAGAAAATAAGGTTGTAAGAGCACTATGAGAAATCTCCAATGTTAAATTCTCATAAGACCGATCGAAAAACACCAAGTACCGAAGCCCAAGAGCACTGTTAGAAAAATATGTCGTAAAAGCACTATAAGAAATTTCCAATGTTAAATTGCCATAAGACCGATCGAAAAATCACAAGTCCCGAAAGCGACGAGCACTATGAGAAAATAATGTGCAAGAGCACTATAACAACTATTCAATGTTAAATTCTCATAAGACTGATCGAAAAACGCCAAGTCCCGAAGCCGAAGAGCACTGTTAGGAAAAAATGTCGTACGAGCACTATAAGAACTTTTCAATGTTAAATTCCCATAAGGCCGATCGAACAGTCTCGGAGATGAGAAAATAAGGTTGTAAGAGCACTGTTAGAAAAAAATGTCGTACGAGCACTATAAGAACTTTTCAATGTTAAATTCCCATAAGGCCGATCGAACAGTCTCGGAGATGAGAAATTAAGGTTGTAAGAGCACTGTTAGAAAAAAATGTCGTACGAGCACTATAAGAACTTTTCAATGTTAAATTCCCATAAGGCCGATCGAACAGTCTCGGAGATGAGAAAATAAGGTTGTAAGAGCACTATGAGAAATTTCCAATGTTAAATTCTCATAAGACCGATCGAAAAAATAATGTGAAAGAGCACTATAAGAACTATTCAATGTTAAATTCTCATAAGACTGATCGAAAAACGCCAAGTCCCGAAGCCGAAGAGCACTGTTAGAAAAAAATGTCGTACGAGCACTATAAGAACTTTTCAATGTTAAATTCCCATAAGGCCGATCGAACAGTCTCGGAGATGAGAAAATAAGGTTGCAAGAGCACTGTTAGAAAAAAATGTCGTACGAGCACTATGAGAACTTTTCAATGTTAAATTCCCATAAGGCCGATCGAACAGTCTCGGAGATGAGAAATTGAGGTTGTAAGAGCACTGTTAGAAAAAAATGTCGTACGAGCACTATGAGAACTTTTCAATGTTAAATTCCCATAAGGCCGATCGAACAGTCTCGGAGATGAGAAAATAAGGTTGTAAGAGCACTGTTAGAAAAAAATGTCGTACGAGCACTATAAGAACTTTTCAATGTTAAATTCCCATAAGGCCGATCGAACAGTCTCGGCCATATGCAACTTTGATGAAAACACATCAATTATCTCGTTGGATGTTCGATTGAATGGAAGATTCGTAATCACATCGAGAAAGCAATCATGAACTTGTTCCTGTAGATTATCGTTCAAACGAACGGTTTACGAGTTATTCATAAACGAATCTTCAACTGGATTTGTTATTTTTTCTTTTCGATTTGGAAAACATACCGGGGTGCTTTTCGCATACACTACCCCGATCTTCATCACGAGTTCGACTGACGATAAATGTCTTGCATCATCGGATCAGAAGTGTATGAAGATGAAAGTTTCACAATTATTCGTAAGTCATCAGGAATAATACATTAGGGATCATTTCTTAGTTTGAGACCAAGTTGCATGATGGTTCATTCGTGTCGAGCATGCACAAACGCTCGTTCTCCTACGTGGATTCGATTTTCGGTCGTCATTACACCCTGAATGACTTTCACTTATCTCGTTAGATGTTCGATTGGATACAATATTCGTAATCACATCGAGAAAGCAGTCATGAACTTGTTCTTGTAGATTATCGTTCAAACGAACGGTTCACGAGTTATTCATAAACGAATCTTCAACTGGATTCGTCAATTTTTCTTTTCGATTTGGAAAACAGACCGGGGTGCCTTTAGCATACACTACCCCGATCTTCATCACGAGTTCGACTGACGACGAATGTCGTGCATCATCGGATCAGAAGTGTATGAAGATGAATGTTTCACAATTATTCGTAAGTCATCAGGAATAATACATTAGTGATCATTTCTTAGTTTGAGACCAAGTTGCATGATGGTTCATTCGTGTCGAGCATGTACAATCGCTCGTTCTCCTACGTGGATTCGATTTTCGGTCGTCATTACACCCTGAATGACTTTCTTTTCGATCATGTCGAGCGTGAACCGCGAGAAGAGCTCGTCACCGTCCCGGGAGTCGAACACTCGTCTTTCTGGCACTCCTCTTGTCGATTCTATGACAGAGTCTCATATCGAGTGAAAACAAACAAGTCCCGTGGGCGTCGCCAATGTGCGACTTCATCGAGATAAGCCATACGCTTGTCTTTCCGTATTTTCGAGAGAAAAACGCCGGCACCAATAAACCTTGGTAATCATTACGGAACGCCGTTGAGACCCCGAAAAAATGACAACAAAGTCGCATTAACCCGGGGGGAAAGTCGCACATATGTGACTCGGCGATGAGTCGAACCGTCGGCTTGTCTCCGGCGCGGACGTTGCATATATGCGACTTACACATCAATTATAAGTTGTTTTCCATGTTAAATTCCCACAAGACCAAAACACGATCGAAATTCGACAAGTCCCGAAGCCGAAGAGCACTATGAGAGAATAATGTCGTAAGAGCACTATAAGAACCTTTCAATGTTAAATTCTCATAAGACCGATCGAAAAAAGACAAGTCCCAAAACCGAAGAGCACTATGAGAAAATAATGTCGTACGAGCACTATAAGAACTTTTCAATGTTAAATTCCCATAAGGCCGATCGAACAGTCTCGGAGATGAGAAAATAAGGTTGTAAGAGCACTGTTAGAAAAAAATGTCGTACGAGCACTATAAGAACTTTTCAATGTTAAATTCCCATAAGGCCGATCGAACAGTCTCGGAGATGAGAAAATAAGGTTGTAAGAGCACTGTTAGAAAAAAATGTGTCGTACGAGCACTATAAGAACTTTTCAATGTTAAATTCCCATAAGGCCGATCGAACAGTCTCGGAGATGAGAAAATATAGGTTGTAAGAGCACTGTTAGAAAAAAGATGTCGTACGAGCACTATAAGAACTTTTCAATGTTAAATTCCCATAAGGCCGATCGAACAGTCTCGGAGTCGAAGAGCACTGTTAGAAAAAAATGTCGTACGAGCACTATGAGAAATTTCCAATGTTAAATTCCCGAAACCGAAGAGCACTATGAGAGAAATAATGTGAAAGAGAGCACTATAAGAACTTTTCAATGTTAAATTCCCATATGAAGAGCACTATGAGAAAAAAATTTTCGGAGCACGGCCCTCTAGACATCACTCCGGTGTGGTTTGATGTCTAGAGGGTCGTGAGGAACTTGACTAGGATCGGTTCGGATTGGAAGAGTGAATAGAATCAGATATGCCAGGAATGAACTCTCTACACACCTCAGAGCTTGTTTTGATAAACTAGAGTCCCCGATTGAATTTTCGTCGGCACTCGGGTCAGATCGAATGGCCCAGCGTCGAGCTCGTCTCGAGAAATTTGAACAAAACTAGAGTCCCTGCCTGCTCGATCCATCCCGCTAGCTGCTCGCCCAGCCTAAAACTTGTTTGCCCGTCTGCCTGCCCACAGTATCAGCTACCTACCTACCTACCTCTGATCTACGGTTTCGTTCGTTTTGGTCAAGTGTACGGCCAAGATCGGTGTGGCCCGGAAAACGTGAGTGCATAACGACGCTTGGGTGTGTAAAAAAATACACGCAGTGTCTCCACCGCTGCCCGTTCCCCCTTCCTAGGATAAACACTTCATTCAGGCCCCCAGGGCCTTTGTTCCACTGGGTGATGCTTAGAATGAA